>VXBU01012452.1:0-29471 GCA_013400315.1 Bombycilla garrulus | reverse complement strand
GATAGAATACAGACCTTCTGGACAAAATGGCATTCAGCGTTGGCTCTCTCGTAATGAGTAAATATTATTTAATTATTTTGTTCATCAGTGTTCTCTATGAAACGACTTAAATACCTGAATCAAAGAAAGTAAACCAGGTGGGGATAAGTAACCCTCTTGGCTGTTGTAGCAGTAGGACAGAAAGAAGAATGACTATTAAATGCACGGATTGCTTTTGCCCCTTTTGAGTTCCCTATTGGCAACTGTATTTTAATAAATTAAACTGGGAGCTGCTGTAAATCTGTTGCTGTGAAAGTTGCTAAGCCCATTTGGTGGCTCATCTTAACATTTTGATTTTCTGTGTTCTATGCTTTTCATTTGGTTGTACCTACACAGATGTTCTGGCTGTGCTCTGGCTCTTGCATGAACTGGTACAGATCAGGTACTTCATCTTTGTTCCCAGGTTTTCCATTAGTGCTCTGTCCAAAGGTCACCAAAATTAATAGTTTTTTTTCCTGGTGCCATTAGTGGACTTTGTAGCAAAAGGTGATTTGTCACACACTTGGCAGCGTTTCTCCTAATGCACCTACAGAATGAGGGGCATGTAGAGATTGACAGAGCCTGGCATTGTCTAGAGAAATGAGGAGTTCTGGGAGTGAACAGACAACTTTATGGTCTGTATTTGTCTCTGCTACTGTTGCTCTTAATGAGCTTCAGCAAATCATTTCACTTTTCTCTATTTCAGGTGTCCTGTCTACAAAGTGTGGGTGATTTTGTAAAGCACAAGATTTAGAGCTATAACATGCTCTGCTGTACTGCTCTGAAGCGCAGTGAAGGCAATGGAATAATTTTGTTTGGCTTCAGACAGGGCCATATTTAAGTCAATTATTGCAGATAGTTTTAAAATGTCTGGCTTCCATCTGCTTAGAGATGAACACTACCTCCCAGCAGTTCTAAGTTACACTGGCTGTTCACTCTTAGAGCTACTACAAATTAGAGATTCAAGTAGACCTCTGTCATGGGTGTATCTTGCTATTTCTCAATTACTGTACCTTACCCATATAAATAAACATGAATCCTGCTGAGGAGGTAGAAAATTTGATTTAGTTTAAAACAAACAAATACTTGGCAAGTAGGTAATCAAGAGAAAAGGAAAAAAGAAAGAAAAGAAACTTGAAAAGCTCCAGATATGCTGCATCATACTGCATTAAAAATTCTAGACAATTCAAAACCAAGGTTGAATTTATTTTCTTTCTAAAGTGAGCATTTTGATTATATTTAACTTAATTAATGGAATTATTTATTAATACACATAAATAAATCAAAACTAAAAATAAACATCAATAAACAGAACATGGCAAAAAATCTGAAATCCAGTCATCTGTGTGAGTTCTGCAGGAAATGTGGATTAAGTCCTATTAACTCCTTTATCCAAAGTCTGCCAGCACTTTTACTTCAGAAATCTGTATTGAATTGTGCTATTTTATATCCTGTGAAAACAGGTAAGGATTAGGAGACAGCAGAGAAAGGGAATCTCCAATCTAATTAATTCAGTGATAAAATTTGTTTAATTTCTATCATTCTCTGCTCTTTTTCCTATGCCTTTTGGTTTATGGGTCTCTTTTGTGTTACTCTTCATTCTTGAGGGACTCAACTCATTTATCGTTCAGCCACAAGAATGTCCTCTCTCTTTCCTTGAGCTCTTTCTACAGTCCCATAAATTTAGATTTCTTTGCTCTCTATATTGGGGATTTTTTTTTTTAATTTTCTTTCTAGCCTGTTCTCTTGCTGCCAGAACTGATTTATGGCCACATCCCTCCAGATACTGTTAGAAGAGTGGCCCAAAGATTGGGCAGTACTAATGCCTCAGTTATTACACAGGGCAGGTTTCTTTCTTCATAAGAAGCACCACACTGAGATCTCAAGAGTTAGTTGTAGAAAGGATGCACAGTAAAAAAAAAAGGAGCAGAAGTTATGACAGAGCCAAAAGTCATTAGGTACTGTGAAAGCAGTACCTAAAATTAGTCTCTCTGGGACAACAGGTGTGGGAAACCTAGGAAAAAGAAATGAGAAAAAAAAATTAATATATTTTTATCTGTCGAAACCGTATGTGAAGCAATGCCCTCTGATTGTGCAGGCAGCTTGTATTTTGGCAGATGTGAAGGAATATTGACAGAATGATGAGGAGGCTAGTTTTAGAAGCCTGTGCTCATGCTGTGTGGCACAGGCATGTTAGAATGCTGCCGCTTCAGTCTTGCACATACCACCTTCACCACAGAAAATTCAGCACTAGATTCCCATTACTACTGGGATAGTATTTTCCTGTACAGATTCCTGAATTTCTGTCTAGACGTACAGGTGTATACAGGTGATTTGATTTCAAAAGGTACTGTGATATTTTTCTTGTCTTCCTTTTCTTCTTTTCCTCTCTCCAGTAACTGGAGATTCAGTGCCTTTATTGTGGATTGAGGTTTTAATTTTGAGCAGGCATGATTGAGAAATGTGGGCTGAGCCTACAAAGTACTTAGAGAGTTCAGAAAAAAAAAAAATTGTCAGTCATTCATTCAGTCATTTATACTTTGGATTGTGATTCCTTTCCTAACTGACCAAATGTTAGCACAGTTTAGTTTGATCTTGTTTTGTTTTATTTCACCAGATCAGGGTTATTTTTTACATAATAGATCCTCACTGAACGTAAGAATGATCTACCACCAAGACTTGCCAGATCATAGTGGAGACACATGGACTATGAAACTTGAGAAGCACTGCAGGACAGCAGTCTGGTTAGTGCTTTATAGAAACTGGGATCCAGTCCCTAACCAAGGCAAACCACAGCAATTTGCCAAGAGGCCCTGAGGACTTACTTCAGTAGTTCATTAGACCGTGTGGCAAACAGTTTTCGAAACGTGGCACCAGAAATAGCCAGCACATTCAAGTTCTGAAGCCACTAGTTGGTGATTCCTCATTGATATGGTGAACCAGAGCTGGAGGTTAAGCTGTCTGATGAGCAGCTTGGTGTTGTGGCTCTCTGCTACTGTACCACTCTGGCCATGATACTGACTTACATCCTACAATTTACTGTGTGCACTGGCTACTGCCAAGAGGTATAACAAAATCAGATTATACTCAAGTAGAAGATTGCAATTAACATTAATACTTTTCATTCCTAAATGCTGGCAGCCTCTCTGAGAAAAGTATCAAGAGTCCTGATCCCAGAGAGCTTACAGACATTAGAAGATAAATGTGCTGTGAGGCCACTGCAGCGGAAAGAAACACAGGGTTTCAAAGAAAATAAATTGCTCTAAAACAGGAAGGCAGGAGAAGGGTGGTTTCATAAATGAGTGCTTGCCTTCTCTAAAGTCTAAAACCAGAGTCAGCCTATGGTAGAGTGCATTTGCACTTATGAAGAATTCAATGTATGTTGTATATTTGGATTTTTTTGTTGTTGCTCATGCTGATGGCCTAGATCCCAGGTACTCTAATTTTGCTGTATATGATTCTACCTAAATTTTGAGTTTTACTGGTCCATCATTATTTTTCTAGCAGTCACCCTGGTTTGTGTCTGAAATGTTCAGCCCTTGGTTACCTACACAGCAGCATGGGATAATAATCTTATGTTTGTTTTTTTCCCCAGTTTTTTGTGATTTGTACTTTTGCCATTCATACTTACTCACAAGCCATACTAATTTTAATTTACTCAGTCTGAAGAATGTTTTTGTCATTTATTATTACATCAGAAGCTTAAGCTTTAATGGCTTTTTTCCACCCAGAGTGTTTCTGTTTTTGCAGCTCATCCCAACCAATCCCATTGCATTTTCAAAATGGTATTTGGCTTTCAGTTCTAAGGATAAAAGTCTTCATGGTTTCAAGTCTCTACAGGCAGAGAAGTCATTTGGCATGGAAGGCACACAGGCATGGGGTGTACACCCACTCCTGTGCTGGAGTGAGCAGCAGAGCTTTTACAAACTCATAACAGAACCCAGCTTTAAAATGCTCCTGGATTTCTTCTCTCAGCTTTGCATAAAACATTACCTGGCTCTTGGAGAAGTAGGCACCACAGATGTGCAGGCAAAAAGTGATAGGAAAAATAGGAACAGCAACACCTCTGGAGTGGCTGCCTTCAGTTCTCACAGGCCTTGCTTAGCAGCACCAGGGACAGGCAAAGCTAACAGCTGTTGGGGGAAGAAGCAAAAAAAAAAAAAAAAAAAAAAAAAAAAAAAAAAAAAAAAAAAAAAAACCAAGGGAAAACTAATACATCTAATGGTCTGTGTTTAGTGAAATAATTATGAAATAAAGACTAGGAACAAGGAAGCACAAAGAAAGTAAAGTTTTGGAGGAGGCCTTTGCAAGACAAAAAGATCCTTAGCATCAGTCAATATTTAGAGGATGAGTGATCCCTTTATTGACCCTTAGATGTGTAAGGTATATCCCAGTCTTGTTTTCTCATATTTTGTTATTCTAATGCTTTAGTATTTTTATTTGAGACTTAAAATACTGCTTGTCAGTCTGAGATTTTCTGCCACATCTTCATATTCAAATGTTTTTACTGCAATGAAGAACAAGCAAGATTATGAAAGGAGAGAAGCATGTTAGGCCTGAGGGAGTTGGCTGGACTATTCTTGGTTTTTGTCCTGGCAGAGCAAGGAGCCACACTTGACAGTAATGATGCAAAACAAATCACGTGCACTTTTGGGAGGGAAGTATGAACAAGTAGCTTCTGGAGTTTCCTGCAGGTACCCTCTGCCCATATGAAATTGAAAACAAAAGCTTTTCTCTGCCCTGCTCTATTTCCAAATCATATCTGTCTATCATCTTTCATATCCTCTAAGAGCTGCAGTAAACATCTTACTTAATATGCCCATGTAGACTTAACTTATTATCAAGAAAAAGGTCCTTAACGTTTAGAGGTGTGTTGCAATCTTGTTAGGCTTCTATAGCTCTTATTATTAAGGGGAATAAAAAGAAGGCATATCTGTGAATATTAATATTCATAGTTGCTTTAAATAAGCCAAAGTTAACCAAGGCAAAGACAATGCTGTGTGAATCCTGTGTTCTCTGGTATCTTATTCCATCATGGCATTTTGCTTAAAAAACTACTTGAACCCATCTCCTCACATGTGCACACTGGAGGACATATGGTGCATTTCAGCTTTAAATTTGATTTTCCTTAATTTTGCAGGTTTAACTTATTCCCTTAATGGTACTTTAACAGGCTTTTTTTTTAATTGTTCAGTTTTGGTTCATTACAGTTGTCTTAAAAGGATATCAGCGATATAAAGGTTTTTAGAGGGATAGAAGAAGGAAAAATTGCACAGGCATGCAGACAGACTTATGGAAGAGTGTGCAATAGATATTTCCATCACACTGT
This sequence comes from Bombycilla garrulus, assembly GCA_013400315.1. Taxonomy (NCBI): domain Eukaryota; kingdom Metazoa; phylum Chordata; class Aves; order Passeriformes; family Bombycillidae; genus Bombycilla; species Bombycilla garrulus. The sequence continues at coordinate 24,124 of VXBU01012452.1, read as the reverse complement.
AATATAACAATCTCCATGTCAGTGAGTGAAACATTATGTTTTTTCAGTCGAGATGTGTTATCTCAGCTAAAGTATATTAGGCAGTCTTCTGTGTTATGTTCTGCTCCATCTGGTCAGTCATTTAGGTTCAATAGCAAGTATCAGTGGAATTGTTTCCTATCAAGTGTTTCAATGCAGTTAAATCCTTGATTTGGTAAAACAGTTTGAAAAAGTAATTACTGTGCATATGCAGATTTTCCTGTTTTTGAAGTTTATGGCACCCAACCATAGTGAAAGTAAGCAGAATTAGAATGGGGAAAATGGAAGAAATGCAGATTTTTGTAGCTTACACTCTACAATCCCTGGTACACAGAAGGCCCTTCTCAAACCCCTCTGTCAGGAAGATCAGGGCTGGATACTGAGACACAGTGGAGACAGAGATTAAAAAGCAGCAGCTGTCTGGAAGGTACCCTTGTGCCCTAAATGTGTGGCTACCCATGAGCACAAGTCCTCCTTTTAGCCACGCTAGCTTCTCCAAACTGCATTACTGTGGCAGAGAACAAGGGCATCTTTTGGACCCTTAATTTTGGAAGGTGTAACCTTTAAAAATGGATGTGGCTGTCCCAGCATGGTTACAGAGGACTATCAAGGCACCCACTTTCGTTCCTTACATAATCAAAAGAGGCAGTAGTTTCAAATATGTAAATGAGATCTTCACCTAATCCCCCTGATTAAGGAGAACTAATACATACTTTGGTAGAGCAACCAAGGACTCCATTGGGCTGACCAGGGACCTGCAAAGGATACAGGTGAATCTTGTGCCATTCCTTAGTGGGTAGGACTTTTGGGTAGGAATGTTTGATTATTGTATCTCTGTTTTCTGCAGTTTAAAACTTTATTTTCTCAGGAGCTTAGATTACCTGGATCTGAGCGCCTGAGATTTTAAGGCCACAAAAAGTCAGCAAAAATAGTTTACTAAATGTGTTAGTAAGAAGGAGTTTCTGTTGAGAGACAGATATTTTAGTGTTGGCTTCCTGCTGCAGGAATTGTTTACTTATTTTGTATTAAATAGTTCCACAGAGCAAAGTGTTCTCCTGGGAACAGGAAGGCAAGATTTTCAGCACCCCTAACTAAGAGTTTTGATGGTCTCTTTATCTCAAATGAATACTCAAACAAGTAAAGAAGCAACATCAATATAATTTCTGGTTTTACCTGTGTTTTGGTCTGATCTCAGTTATATTGTCCATGGTACAATAATGACTAGTGCTTTATGCCTCTGTGGGGACTCATGGAAAAGATACATTTTGTGCTATATCTGAATTGTAACACTATAAGCTACCTGTCTCTTCAGGCTAGAATGTTTCTGAGCAGGAATGCAAGTCTATATTTAGGTCCCTAGTGCCTTTTGTGTTGCACAGTTGAGGTGCCATTAGCCTTTAGGCACCTCCAGGTTATGATAGTCATGAATTCTCAGCAGTCAGTGTAGCTCCTTCGGCATTTGGCACCTAAATTCTGCACAAGTCTCAGGTGCCAAAGCTGATGGTTTAAACTGACAGTGCTCCACTGACTGACAGATTTACACCAGATGAGAATGTGGTGGGAGTTCGATTTATGGGACTACTGCATGGGTGTGTAAGGGATGAGCAGTAGGGCCAGTAGTGCCAGGCCAGAGGCAATCAGAGACAGGAAGGCTGAGCACCCAAGCCTTGCATAGCTGGTGCTTCTTTACCCTGGTTACTTTAAGGTCAGTGTTTGAAAGATCTCCTTTTTCCTTTTTCTTTTCTTGCAGCTTAGTAAATGGCTCTGCCCTCAGAAAAGTATTTATCCTAAAATTCATGAAGGGACTCATAAAGGTTTTCTAGTCCTTCCCTCATTCTGCTGAGCATTTGCACTAAGGAAAGAATGATAGGACCGTGACTTGATTGTTATAGAAGTATCTGATACTTTGTTCCAAGTGTTAAAGGAACATGCAGAAGAGAGCCTAGCCTAGGGACTTCAGTCAGGTGGTTTTTGTTCTGAATGAACCAAAAGGCAGTGGTTACTCTGGGATATATTTTACTTCCTGTCATCCCTCCAAAATATTTATTTTACCGAAAGACATCTTTTGGACTCAGTTCTGGTTTCTGCTGGCATAGAGTTAATTTTCTTCTTAGTAGCTGGTACAGGACAGTGTTTTGGATTTAGTATTAATGTTGATAAGACATTGATGTTTTAATTGTTGTTAAGTAATGTTTACTCTAAATGAAGGACTTTCCAGTTTCCCATGCTCTTGCCAGGGAGCAGGTGCACAAGATGCTTGGAAGGAGCATGACCAGGAAAGCTGACCTGAGGTGGCCAAAGGGATATTCCATAGCATATGGCATCATGCCCAGTATATAAACCAGAGGAAGTTGGCTGGGAGAGGCAGACCACTGCTCGGGGACAGGCTGGGTGTTGGTCAGCAGGTGCTGAGCAATTGTAGTGTGCAGCACTTGTTTCTCTTGGGTTTTATTCCTCTCTCTCCCCTTTTCATTACAATCACTTTCATTATAATTATTACTATTATTGTATGTTACTTTGTTTCATTTATTAAACTGATCTTAATACAGGTCTTTCACCTTTTTCTGATTTTCCTCCCCATCCCACTGAGCTAGGGGCTGTGTAATATTTAGTTGTTGGTTGGCGTGATAACCTTAAACAGTTTTCCCTCTCTCTATTGAGTCCTTTGAGCTTATAATGTTATGCTTGTAATATGTTTTGTTATTTCTGTGGTACTCTTATGCAATTACTGTGTTATTTTATGCTACTCTGCAACTAAGATGAGTTTTTCTCAATATTATATACATGGCAAGAGAAAGGAAGTTCCTAGTTTGGAAGAGTTTGCAGTCCTGGAGGGGAAGTGGTAGAAAGGGTGAGAGGGAAGAAGGTGCAGTACAAAGGGAAGCATCTGTCAGTGTACAGAGCAGTAACAGCAATCAGTGAACCCTTCCAGGAGCACACCACCTGACAAATGCAGTGTCACTTAAATACCTCAGATGCTTTCTAGGAGAGAACTATTTAATGTACTTGCAAGATGCAGTAGGTCTTCCACAGAAGACTCTTTCTATAATTATGCATCCTCTGCACATTTGAGTGTGTATTTGCATGCATGTATGTATAGGTTCGTCTCTATTTACACGTGTGTTAAAAAAACACCTTCCCGGTTGCTCTTTATCAACAGGAAGAACGTCGTGTGATTTATCTGGGTAAAATCAGACCTGACACAACCCGAACAGAGCTGAGGGACCGGTTTGAAGTTTTTGGTGAAATTGAGGAGTGCACAGTAAATTTGCAGGATGATGGGTAGGAACTTTTGAGATTACTTCTTGTTTGAGAACTGCCATATGTAAAAAATTATGGGAGTAAGATTAAGTATGGGAGTTCCCAGTATAAGTCCTGTGACAGATGACATGCTGAGTTCAAAACCTTACTTATTTTCTTTCATCCTTATTTATTAATCTTGCTAGTCAAAATTTCCTGTCCTAGAAATAAGTATTTAGCTGCATGACAGGACAATTAGGCTGATAAATGGATGCAATACTTCTGGCATTTCCATTGCTGGGTCTCCAGCAAGTTCTTGCTTTCAGGAAGGGGTTACACTAATGTGTGTTATCTCTTCTCAGCTTTTTTTCACAACTGTATTTTTCAATGGCAGAGACAGCTATGGTTTCATCACCTACCGCTATACTTGTGATGCCTTCGCTGCTCTTGAAAATGGATACACTTTACGCAGGTCAAATGAACCTGATTTTGAGCTGTACTTCTGTGGACACAAGCAGTTTTGGAAGTCTAACTATGCAGACCTAGGTAGGTATTTTGCTCTATGTGAATTAAAGTCCGTAAATGGAATCTAGTAACTCATGAGAATTTAGGGTTTACTTCTTTCTTGTTTACTGCTGATACCATTTAAATGATTGGAGGGGTGTTGAAGAAAGTGGTTTTCACTTGCTGTAAGAAATTTTAAAACCTACTAATCTGAGCTGGCTTCTTTCAAATATTACAAACTGTGAATATTCTTTAATAGCCTATTTCCATCATTATCAAAAATAAGGGCCCAGTATTCAATAATACATTTCTAAGTTGAAAAGATAGCACCGCAGAAACCTCCCACACGCTTTACTATTTAATGCTGCAACTGTTTGATTCCAATACCTCACTTATGTATAGGAGTGGTAAACAGAGGACAAAGTAGATGCTCAAATCAAAAACTTTATTACAATTCTTACTTTGCCGTGAGTTTTGTTGTAGATGCGCAGAATTTGCCAGGGGCATTCATTAAATGCAATTCATACTTGCTCAAGTTTGAAAGCTAGAAGAGCTTGTGGCCAAATCTGACCCTTAGTGGGGCAAAAGCCACTGATCTCAACTGGTGATTCTAAAATCGTGCATAAGCATCCATGTGTGAAGGGCCTTCCTGTCATGACCTAGGAGGCTCCAGCCTGTGGAGAGCTTAGCACATTTCTCGGTGTTTGCAGTTACAGTGATATGGGGCTTTATGCATACTCGTCTCCAGCCCCCAGTATGTTGTGATAGCTCCAGTTCCAAGTGTGCATGCTGGCTGTGACAACTCAGCTGGGTCTGTCTGAGTCTCGCCTGGGCAAAAATGTGTGGTTCTAGAAGTCCTATGCTCCGAGTCGGGGTGTGGTGCTTCCCCTTGCAATGGGTTTTGGAGATGTTCAAAATTTACAGCAAGAATACTGATGTTAACTATATGCGTAAGGAGACTATGCAGACTACCAAAACAGCCTCAGTAATATTACAATATATGATAAACTCACCTTTTCTTTGATTACCTTTTAAAATGTAAAGTAGTCATTAAATGTTAAACTTTTCCTAATACCCATATAAATAAAGGTGTGGAAAATACTCTTTTCTGAATAACATAGCAAGGCACATATTGCTGTTGAATCTATTTTAATCAGATATTGTGGATTTTTTAATGAATAAATGACCACAGTCATTAAAATATCTCATAACCCTGTAACACAGTGCTAATGAAATCTTGTATGTGCTGCCCTTGGCTTTGTACAATGCAGGAAGTTAATAAAAATATATTTTTTCAAACCAATTGACATATTTTCAAAATAAATTATAAAGATGATACACATTGTTCACAATGAATATGCTATAATTCACTTCAGTGGCTAAACAGATGATGTAAAGCTAAGAAAAGGCAATTGACTGCTGAAGAGATATGGGGTTGATGTAGAAAATATAAAAGGTAGCAAGACATTTGTTGAAATGTAGGCTGATAAAAACAGTAAAACCAGATTGAAGTCTTGCCTTGATTTGACTTATCTTCAGCAGTGGAAGCCAAGGTCATCTCTGTATCTCAGAAAATCTGGGGTTTAAAATAAGTTGTCTGAAGGGAACCCTCTTGAACATAATTCATCACTGGGAGTATTCCCTGTCAGTTCTCTCCACTGTGAGTGGGATTCCCGTAGTGTCTGTGAGCAGACTGTTTCACTTTGTCCTGCTGACAGCTTGAGCTTCTGTACTTCAGACTGCATTCCCTGTATTTTGCAGAGTATCTGATAGAACAAGATAAGGAAATGGCAGGATGAACTTTAAAATTCATGAGCTGGTACCAGGACAGAGAGAATTAATCAGCTTTGGGTTGAGTACATAAGAAAGAAAACACTTGAAAATAGTAATCAGAAGTTTAACACCTCTTCTCTGTGAGAAGATATTGTCTTAACAGGACTTATAATGAACATTTAATGTGCAATGTGTCTTAGAGTGGTAGATGGGGAGTTAAGATTAATTCAACGCAAGAAAAGGGCACTCTCATAAAGGAGCTGTGACATAGGAACTGGTGAGAGTCAGTGTTAAGCAGGGTTGACTCCAAAAGGTGATTGATTGCTTGTACCTATGTCAATAATTGTACTGGAGCTGTGTAGCCACAAACGTACAATCCCTCCTCTGTCCTCAGTCATCACGGACTGATGTCCGTGTCTGAACAACTGACAAAGCTGGAACAGGTATCCCAGGCTGCAGGTGCTGGGCTGTCGTTGCTGCTGTGGCTTATCACATGTGATGCAGAAAGCTGGGTAGCCCACCTGAGACTGCTCATGCAGCCATGCAGAGGCCCTGCCCAGAATTGCTCACACTCTAAACAAGCAAACCCAAAAAGATGAATTGAAGTAAACCCAGAGATTCTGGCAGGTGTAGAGAATTCCCCAAGACCCCAAGGCAAGGCAGGCAGAAGCAGCTATGTCCTTTGTGTGTTGCTCACAGACTGCCCTGGCTTTCTTCAGAACCTTTCTCAGGTAAATTAAGTCTTGGACATGTTATGAAACAGCAGTTCCAAGACAAAGGTGGAGTTTTGGTTAAGGCATCTGTCAAGATTATCTGGACTACTTTGAGACCTATACATGAGTGTTGTGGTGCTCAAGTCCTTGAGGAAACTGTTTAGAGTTAACCTGCTCTAAATGTATACACAATTAATGGCTCTTCCCCACTGCTGATGATGTGTACCACTTTTGTTAAGTGCTGCTTCTTACTAGGAATGCCGAATGCCTAATGCTTCTGTGATGGTTATTTCTATGCTTTTATCATCCCATAAAGTTGTGGTTGTAAGTGGATTGTTTCTTCAGTGCCTTGTTTGTACTGATATAGAGAGGAAATAAGTAGATCTTGCCTCTTACCTAAACTTGCATTCTTTGGGTTTCAGATTCAAACTCAGATGATTTTGATCCTGCTTCCACTAAAAGCAAGTATGACTCCATGGATTTTGATAGTTTACTTAAAGAGGCACAGCGAAGCCTGCGTAGGTAACAAGAATGTCATCCAAGGAGAACAAAGGGATGGCAAATACCTCACGGACATCATGTCCTTCAATAATGGACAACTAAAATGTTGTACTTAGGAATTTCTCCTACTTTACACTCTGTTCAAAACCATGGTTTACATGAACACAGCTGCTCGAGGAGTGGAGGGGCAGGATGCTGTCCAGTAAGCACACGCATGTCCATGGGTGTCAGCTGCTCTTTCGCAGGTGAGCGATGGCGGGGGAGCCCGGCGTTCCTTGCGAGTTCAATGCAAATCACGAGACATGGCAGCAGTTCCACAGAGATACACGTACAACAATGAACTGCAAAATCTGTACATATTGCATTTTAACAAAAAAGAACACAAACAAACAGAAAAAAAAAAAAACCCAGTGTGAGAACTATTGCTGCTGATGTCTGGGGATCAGACACTGCACATTTTTTTTTTGTAAAGAAGCTTCTTCTCGCAACACAGTGATAATATGACAATCCAGAAGAAACCCCAGGTCCCAGAAGCCTGCAATCTGTCTTAGCTTTGTTTTAAGATTGTTCTTTTTTTGGTTGGTTTGTTTTTTGGATTTTTTTGTGGGTTTTTTTGGTTTGTTTTTTTTTTTTTCAGAAAGAAAATTAAAAGGCTCAAGCTTCCCTAACATTTTGAAGTTTCATCTTTTAATTCTGACACCCATGTAAATGTCTATAACATTGATCTTCCACAGCAAAATTTTCAAAGCCTTGTTAATGGTCAAATGTACAGGTTGTTCAGTGATTTATTCTAATGGGCGGACATGGTGTTCCATTATTAATGAGAGTTGGTATAACTATCTGGGTGTGTGCACAGATAGTTTATTTGCTACATTCTCTAAAGTAGTTGAGTATTTACAAATGTTAAATGGAGTATTTTTATTTATGTACATACTGTATGACGATGTTCTTTTTTGTTACAGCTATGCACTGTAAATGCAGCCTTCTTTTCAAAAACTGCTGAATTTTTCTTAATCAAGAATACTCAAATGTAATTATATGAGGCGAAACAATTATTGTACACTAACATATGTAGAAAGCTGAACTTACGCTTATATATATTTGATTGTAAAGAAAAAAAAAAGAGAAAAGCGTGTGGGTGAGGGTGTGAGTGTGCTTATGTGCGCATGTGTGTCTGAGTGCAAAAATGCATTATACACATTCATCCCTTCTTTGGTGAGCTTATATAAGAATTTTGTCAAGAATTATCCTAGCCCAGAAGATATTAACCACCTTCTGCAGTATTTTTCCACATTTTTCTCATTGCTTGATTTCTTTTGCAGTTTTATACACTGAATTTGTTAGGGAAATGAAATTTTCTCATCTAAATTTTTCTAGAAAATATCATAATTTTATGTAAAGTCTCTCAAATGGGTAATCATTAAGAAATGTTTTTATTTTATGTATCAACAGTAGTTTTGGAACTAGAGGTCAAAAATCTTTTTAAAATGCTATTTTGTTTTAATTTTTGTGATTTTAGTTTGATAAAAATATGCTGAGGTACTAAGTACAGTATGATTTTTACAGTAATTCTGTGTCTAAACACTGTTCTTGAAGCCAGTAATCTTTTCATTGGCAGAGTTTAATGATGGTATTTGTCTATATTTTTTAGAGTTATACATCCTGTATAAATACCAATCCTTCATTCCTTTGTTTACTAAAGAGACATATTTATCAGTTATAATTATCCTATTTATTATAAATTATGAGATGACTAAAAGAATAAAAGGCCAGTGGAAATTTTATACCTAGGATGCATGATGGTTGTCAGTTTGGAGTAAGCAAGTGCTTTGTTTGGAAATTCCGGTTTTGCAGAAGCAGTGGGTTGGTTTTGAGTTTTTTCATTTTTTTTACTATGCACTAGCATGGCCTCAGATGTGCCCATGACATTGTTGCTGATGACATTGCTTCTGTTAAATGAAATAGAAATTTCAGGAAAGAAAAAAAACCACAAGAGTATAAACTACTGCTATTCTGAGCATCAGAATTTCATCTGAACTCAGAGTCTCTACTGAATCAGCAAAGTTTGGAATTTGCTTGTGAATGTATAGATTTCTTATTCTATTACTTTTTGGCATTCATGACTCCTCTTAAAGGTATGGCACAACTATTTAATCTGCCTTCCCACTCCAAATCTCAGAAAACTGATTCTACTCCCATACCAGTGCAGTTGATTTTGATGGCTGCATTCATTTTATCACCAGCATATTGTGTTCTGAGAGATTCCACTGTCTGTACTGTCAGATGCTTGCTTGATTTTTTGGCTTCTTATTTCTCAGTAGATAGATAGCAATAAAACAAAACAAAACAAAACAAAACAAAACAAAACCAAAAAAAAAAAAAAAAAACACACCAAAAACCCAAAAAAAAAAGAAAAAAAGAAAATAACTTTTCTGGAGGTTCTGTGTTACAAATGTAACATCCTTTACTCTGCATAATTCTTGTTGTTGCTCTGTAGGTTAAAAATGCAGGTATTTTAACTTTGTGTGAATGCCAAACTAAAAGTTTACAATTTTCCTTTCTGGATTTTGAGTATCTTCTGTTGTAAAGAAAAATATTAAAAGCAATAAATTATTTTTAAGAAATCAGTATGTAGTATATCATATTATGCGTTCAAGGACCAGATGCATTACCTATTTTGCCTTTACATTTTGTGATTAAATTTTAAAGTGTTCTCTTTTGCCCTAGATTGCTGACATTAGTAAATTGGCATGGGGCTTGGTGGGGACATTATTTATTTTTCACTGCGCAGGCATAATGACGTGAGTCAAATATTTTTTTTTTCACTGGTCTGGCAAACATTCTCATCTTGAAGATGGCTTTCCTCTGTGGATTTACAAATTACATATGAAATTAATAGAGCTAGGATTGCTGAATAAAGCTATTTGGATCTTTCACAGACACTGTAGTAAGAAATCCATCAAAATATTTATATTTTACTTTACTTTTTTTCTTCCCCAAGAACATGTCAAATTAGCACATGTACCACATCATCACCAGAGGCAAATTGCAGCATAGCTCTGTGTGTCTTTTATATGAAGATTGTACTGTTGCTTTCATGCTGTGGTAAGTACCACATCCGCAATACAGGTAACAGAACTGGTACTTAGGAGCTGTGGTCTTTCCTAGAGCTGTATGTAGCTGAGTAATTCCTACAGAATGGGAAATGATCTAAATACTGATCCAAACAGAGGGAGCCTAAAGTTGAAAAAACTATCTGTGCTAAACTACTCTGAAAAGCAGTTGGGCTGCCATAACCAAGAGCAGCACTGAGAGGAAAATTTGTGCCTCTGGGGTAATAATACTTGGGTCAGTTGAAAAAAAAAACAAACAATGAACACAAAACAACCACACCTCCTTCGCATCCCTTTAGATGTAAGCCTACAGTAGGTAATGATTATGTGTCCTTTTTAATGGCTGTAATGAGAACATCAATCACTGTAGTATAAGATCTGATCTATAAATGACCTAGAATAGCCATGTAATATAATGTGATGATTCTAAATTTGTACCTATGTGATAGACATTTTTGATAGTGTGAACCACTGACCTGATGGAGCTAGTGTAAGATTTGTACAGTAGGTGAACATGTAAAGTTGTAGGTTGGACTATGCTGAACAGGGGAAGTGAGATAGTAGTTAAGCCCAAGCTGGGCTATTTTCCACCTGCCAATTCTACATGTACTTTTGTGGTTTAATTCATTGTATGAAGATTCCTGTGATTTTTTTTTCTTTTTTTTAATGTGCAGTACACATCAGCCTCACTGAAAAATAAAGGGAAACTAATGTTTCAAATCCATTTCTGTTTCTCATTTTTATTACAAGTGACAGTTTTTTTCCCCCTCACAATTGGTTGTGTAGTGGGTTTTCTGTTATTCTTTCTAGTGGTTGTAATTTATTTCAGATTATCAGCCAGAGCATGCCTGAATTACTGCACTTTGTACAGGGCACAGCATCACCACTTTTAATATATTTAATGGTAGAAAGGGGCTATGTGCCTTTCTGCCATGAGTACCCAAGTCTATTGAAGAGCCATGCCATAAACTATGTAAGAAAACTTTCAAAAAATTCTCAGTAGAGTTTAAGAGTTGGTGGTTTGTGTTAGAAGGGGGTAGGGAATGTAAGGACTTTTCTGTCTGGCCACACTGGATCCCAATGCAGGTAGTAGGGACTGAGAAGTGCAAAATGGTTGGTATCTTCCATCCTGAGATTATAAACACCTGTACTGGGAGTAAGCCTGTCATGAGAGCCCTTCACCAGCCCCTGTCTCAGCAGACAGATCAGGAGGACCAGACAGGTAGGTGGCTGGAAAAGTGTGGCTTTCCTGACTCCTTTGAAGATGATACAGTGTGCAGCATACGGGCTTCCACAGCAGCATTGACACTGGGCAGGCAACAGGTAGGCCCTGGGATGGCAGAGGGTATTCACACCCCTCTCATTTACATGCATGGAAATAGAGGAAGAATTGCTTTTGTTTGGTTTGACTAGGATTCATTCATAGGTAGCCATTTTACAGCTGCAGGCCTGTCCTGCTATGACAGCAGCCTGCTCTGGGGGTTCACAGCACAGCACTGTGTGACTGACTCTTCTCATAGGATGTCGCCTTGGCAGGAACCAGCTGCAATGCGAAGAGCAGCTGCTGGACAGCCTGGCTGTGCCTTTGTAAGGAAGGACTGATGAATTCACTTGAAAAAATTGCTTTTCTGAAAACAACCAGCCTCCACCTCACCTCTGTTCCTAACACTGCTGTTTAATTTATGCTCCGTAAAATGTTTAGTTTTTGCATTTTTATCATTTACTAATCCAAACTGTTCTGCTTGGCTCTCATAAGGGTGGTAAGAGTGAAGTTCCTCACTCTGTGGAATTTGTGTTGTTGACTCACTGCTTCTGATCAAATTAATGCTCAAAACGTAGTAGGCCAAATCATTCCTGATGTATTTTATCAGTCTTGCTGCTATTCCTCAAGGCATGAATGTAGCCCAATATTTCTCCAGTTACTAGGCTTTCTAATTTCATTTGTTCATTTATTTCATATTTTTGCATAGCACTTTTGATGCTTGCCAAAAAAAAGCACTCCACATTAGATTTCTAGGAAACTCTTGCCTCCTATCTCCTCCGTTTACATTATTAAGGTTTATTGCTTAAATTCAGGGCTTTCCATTGCCTGCTATCCTGAGTCACTATTTTTCCCCATTGTGAATACTACAAGCCGAGCACCTGAAATCAGATTCAGGCACCTCAATGAGAGGCCTGATTTTCAGAACGCTGAGCATCTCGCAGCTCCCATTGACTTCAATTAGACTTGCTGTCTCTCAGCACTTTTAAAAATCAAGCCACATATTTAGAGCCCCAATTCAGCACAGCATTTACATTTGTGCTTAAGTCTGTCCTGATTCAGCAAAGCACTTAAGCATGAGTGTTTTTAGATCTGTTGAAGTCAAGTGCTTGGCTGCTTTGAATAAAAATAGACTCCTGGATTGAGGCCTAAGATTCCAAATACAGAAACCAACACCTAATTTTGGAAAACTCCATTTGGAAAACTGCCTCTCCTACCACCTTTAACCTTCAATGCTTACAGAAAACACAAAAATGGCCATCAGGTCTTAAGGGGAGAAGAGAGAGGTTTAGGGGGGAGAAGTGGAAGCAATGGACAAAATTATTCTTTGTGGAAAACGTTTTGAAAATTTTAAATCCAACTCTTGCAAGATGCCTTGATTCATTGCTGTTATTTCACATTGCATTACCAGAATCTCATTGAAGATTAATGTGCAGTTAGTCTATTGTCCTTCACCATTAATTAATAAACTGCTATATTAAACTTTAACCAATGCCAGCTTTTCCTGCTTTTCCACGAATCATGTTCTCACCATTGATATTCAATGTTCACAAGCAAACTAATCTGTAAATCAATTTTCTCTACTTTATCAAACAGCAGAAAGTAATAAAGAAGGTCACAAATAGTACAGTAGTTCCTTGGAGGTTTGTAACATCATAATTTAAAGCTCAGAAAGATTGAATCAAAAGTTGAATTAATCCCTAAGGGAAAAAGATTCTATATAGATTCTATTGATAGATATAGGGCAGCCTGTCTTCACTGGGAGCTGGTATATTTGTTAATACTTCAGGGCAAAGGAGACTAGTCTTCTCAGCAAAGAAGAAAATTAAATCCTCCATGAGAGGAAGTGAGTATGTCCTCTGCTTCCTGTCACTGTGTTCTCCTTACACTGCTCTGGTGGGAAAAGGAGAAAAGCCAGCTCATCCTTCGCTGCATGATGTGTTCTGCTGAATGGCTGGTGTCTATGAAATACAATTGCAGAAACAAGTGGGAATATATATGTAAATCTTAAATGTTGCACTTGATTGGTGTTCATTCCTCAAATGAAGCTTTTATTGTCAAACAACCTCAACCCAAAATCTTAGCAGCGTATGAGCCCAAAGCAAAGTGAAAGGTTGTTTTCTTCAGTGACAAATTTTGGTGCAGTTACAAATATTTATTCTGCAGCTGGAAACATATTCCTTAAGACATATTTAGCTTTTGAGATTCCTTTGAGTTATTGCAGCTTCCTTTCAACAGTCTTCTGGAATAACAGTTTTGCAAAGGCATTTCTGATTTCTCTTTTATAAAAAAAGTCTATAATCTTAATGATGTGGCTGGACCTGGTGAATTAAGCTCTTTCTAATTCAAATGGAATTAATGGGGAGAAAAATACTGTCTCATAAAGGAAAGTATTTTTTTAAAAAAATTACTAAGTTGAAACAAATACTCACAGGTTTGGTAAACAGTGAGATCTGAGATTAAATGTACCATTGGTAGGCATGCATGGTGAAGTACAAGATGATAGTAGGATTTGTTCTTGCATACTGACTTCTGCTATTTGCTAGTAGAGAGAAACAGCTGCCCTGAGAAAAGGCAACTGAATAGAAAACAGGTATGATTCCAGCCTCACCAAAATCAGTGATTAAACTCTAACCCTCATCAGCCTTTCGCATTAACCCTGGCTTGTGTAAATAGTGGACAATGATCAAATGTAAATAATCTCATGTGCCTTATTTGCATCATGATAAATTGTCCACCAGGTGTAATGTAAATGAAAGCCAAAGCTAAGTATGATGAAAACATGTCCTAAAGACCAGAATATGCAAATTTCTCTTAGGACTTTTCATTAAATTAAATATTTGCTGCAGTTTTGTTTTGTTTTTTTTTTTCCCCACAATCTGCGTTTCATTTTCTATTAAATTAGTACTTGATAAAGTAATAGAATTATTACAGCCATAAAGTTGCTGCACTATACCTTCAAGAGATCTTCTCATCCTCGAATTATTGACTTTGGCATTATGAAAAACATGCATTGGTGCTTTATACTAATTCTTTCCTACTGCATTTGCAACTCAGGCCTATGCTTGTTTATGCAGTGTGTTGAAAGTAAATTTATTAAAAAAAAAGAAAAAGCGGTCCCACACTCGTAAACTAACAGAGTGCTTTCTTCTTTTAACCATTTACTGGAACAGCACCACAGCTAACTAGTTTTCTATTGCATGAATAATTTACTGTCATAGCTAAGCATGCCCTGAGTTATACACTCCTGCCAGCAAGTATGGAGTAGTGAGTGCTGTTGCTGAATAATGATTAATTACTCGCCCTTCTGAAGGAGCCCTGCTTTGTAAACTGGTCACACAGCATGTTACATGGATTGTGTCTGCTATACAAAAGGTTACTTGCAATCACATAATGAGACATAATGATGCACATCACAACAATTCTTTGGTACAAACCTGCACACAATGGAATTTAGACAGAAACCCATTTATTTACATACCTTGTGTGCCAGAGGGTACAAAACAACACTGCCTTGCTGAAGTGCTGCTGTTGCTCTTCTGCAGTGCTGGCATTTTAGATAAAAATGGTGTGATGGCTTCTTCAGGAATCTCCAGCCTCAACTTCAGAGTAGTCCTGTGACAACCTGCTGGCAAACTCTGGGAGAAACTTGGTTCCTGCTGTGTGTGGGACTGTATGAGGGGGGTTGTTTGCTGACACCTGTCCAAGCTCTTGGTGGGAAGCTGGGATACAGTTCCTCCCTGCAAGGTGAGGAGTTCAGTTGCTGTGTGGGGTGAACATCCCTGCCTGTGTTTGTACCTGTCTGACTTAGGAATGGTGAGCAGGGAATCAAAGTTTTGCCATATATTGTACTTTATGTGGTCTAAGGAAGAGCATTCAGAAGTACTGTTCTAAAACCTAGAGCCACAGCTCTTCTGAACCCTAGGGGAAAAAATATCTAGTTCTCAGCTCCTGCTGTCTGGTAAACAAGAAGTGCTTGGCCACAGCTGTCCCAGGTTCTTGGGGCCACAGCACCACTGGCAGAGCCATGACATCTAGTCCTTCCTGGTTTCAGCCAGAGTAATTTTGCTGTCTAGGCAGGATCTCTACTATTTTTGTCTGTGTAATGCTAAAGCCCTGTTGATCAAGCTCATAAACTACGCTGCAGAAATCTGAGGTGCCAGAGGGTTAGGATTAGGGTGGCATGGGGTTTGGTAGGCAATAGGCCTTTTCCTGCCCTGGAGAGGATGGGAAGTCCTGGATTTGCATCTCTGTGCCACAACAACATGGCAAAGCTGGCTGCAGCAGCCCATGACATCTTTCTTTTCAGGGAGAACAAGGCAACCATGAGGCACTTGTGTGTTCCCAGGGGCCTAGTGTAGTGTGCCAGCACCCTGGCAGGAGGGTGGCCATACAACCATGGTAGACATCGTGGAATGGCTGTTCTACACCCAATCAACAGCTAGAATAATTCTGCAGCTAAAAAATATGAGTTTTCTTCCAGAAGTAGTTCCTTGAGAGGTAGATTATGTGCAGGCTCATTTACAGCAGCACTGTGCAGATCCTCTGATCTGTAATAATCGGAGGTGGCTCTGTGGCAGCAATAATGGTGAGTGTTTCTGCCTCTGCCCCTTGATTTCCTAAAATAAAATGTGGTGTGCTAGATCTCTGTATGCTGAGGGCTTCTACCCTGCTACCAAACTTTGCTTAAGTGGTTTAACATGGTCAGATGATACTGGAGAATGGGACCAGGAGGAAACAACATAGGGAGGAAGGAGAAGCACCTGAGTCTCAATCCTCTCAGGACACAAGGGAAAAAAACCCAGTGGAATCCTCCACTATGATGGCTCAGTAGTACTGGTATTATTTCCTAGCCCCCAGATATTGTTCGTCTAACAAATGCGGTGTCATTAGTTTCAGGTTTGGACCTTTGTGTATTTGCAACTGGGAAGCTGTAGAGAGATTTATGTGGAAACATTAATGAGAGTAGATAGAGAATGGACATCAAGCATCAAGCATGAAGCCTTGCACCTCTGAAGCTGCATGGAGAGCCATATCAGGTATATGTCACAATCCCACCAGCTCTTCTTGTACTGTTACTAAGCTGTTGACATTGTACGGAAGCTGATATATAATTGAAGAAATTACATACTCATTTAAAAATGGAAAAGGCATAGGAATAAAAAGTACTCTGTAGTGAGACTTCTAGAATGCCTCTTCCAAGCAGAAGCACCTTTGCAAGTAGCATTTATGCTTTTACTCCAAGTCTCATGGCACTGGTCTAGCTACAAAATGTTGGGTCTGATGAGATTGGATGAGGTTAAGTTGCCTCAAATATCTGCTGACTGGCAGTTTATTCCCTCACTTGCTCAACAATGCCAGACTCCTTATATGTCTGGGAGGCAAAGACTACATTCAGATTAGACAAATGGAAATAGGAACCAACAACAGAGTGAATCCTGTGCTGTCCTATACATTTTTTATTCACATTGCACATAAATCTCATCCAAGCTCATGGAACAACTTCAGCATTCCCTTAAACTCCCATTTATTCTCCATCCTTCTCATTCTTTGCACTATTAAGAAAAGGATTTATTTTCTGAAAACTACTCTTAATCATTGTGCAAACAGCAATGGAACATTTATACACATAGTAATAAATAGATGTTTTACATCTTAATACGAGACTGGAGATTCTTCTGACTTATTTGTGTTTATTGTATCTAACAGAAACAAAGACAAATGCTATTCTTATTCTCTAATAGTGATGTTAATTAAGGGATTTCATTATTCTTATTTAGATTTAGGGTTGAGTTTTTTTCTCTGCCACTGTGTGCATAGGACAGTTCTACAAGACAGGAAATTAGTAGGTTCAGCACTCCAAAATGCTTAAGATAAAAAAAAAAAAAAAAAAAAAAAAAAAAAAAAAAAAGTTGGGTTTAACTAGTCAAGGCAATAATCTGAAATTCTCTGAAAGATGCAGAAATACATTTCTTTGAAAGAGCATGGAAATACATCTGTTATTATGCTGGTTAGTGGAGTAGCTGGAGGAATCAGTCATACCTTTTGATGATAATGAGGATGTAGTGAAGCAGGAGTATGGTCAGTGCCAGAGTTTATGTCCTTTGCCATAGAAATGTAATATTGTCAATTCAAGCACCTCTGAAGTTGGGAGAGTGGATTGTCAAGTCCTGTTCAAGTGTCTCCTCTTGGAGGAACAGCAGATGTTTTCTCTTCTGGTTATATTTGTCTCTATTATATTATACTGCCAAGGGCAGTATCTGGTCCTTTGAACTATTTATTTTTTGTGTGCAGAGAGAAACATTTAGCAATATTTTCATTGTTTCATTTTGCTCACACAGGTTCAGGTAATGCCAAGGAAAATATTCCTTGGTGAAACTCAAAGTCATATGGATCTTTGGTTCCTTTACAAGGGCTGTAAGACCTGTTTAACATTTAATCTTTTAAGGTGTGTTTAATCCTCAGAAAACTTCATGCCTGTTCTTCAGCCAACATATGCACATGCCTGCATACACACCAGATAAGCAGGATTTTATATATGCACATATAATTACCCTGATATATAAAATATGTATATGCATTTGGACCCCTCATCTGGGATTTGTCACCTACAAACAATAAAAAATAGACTGCACAGACTGCAATAATAGTTTTCTCTCCAAATAAGGCCATAGGCTGTATCTACATCCTTATATTGAAGAAGAATGGTCCTGCAAGCCAGCAAGAACTTCTAATTTCACTTGTGCTCTGTCTGAGAGTATTGCAAAAAGCCTTCCTCACTGGGCAACCATAATGAGTGGAGTCAAAGGGAATGCCTTGGGCTCTATGGTCATGGCAGCTAGCTGGTGTCCACACCGCTGTTCATAAACTGGTAGGAAATACACAGTACCGGCTTAACGCATGGTAATTTGAGCATTAATAATAATTTGTTTCAAACCAGTTTTCTATAGCTTTGCAGTTACAGAAACTGAATTCAAGGCTGCCTGAAAAAGAAATAATTTTTCCTTAAGATGTTATTTATAAACAGATTTGTGTGCTCTATGAACTATTAGTAATGGGCAGACTGAGGCTCTCAGAGTTTAACCCCATGAATGCATGACCAGCTAAAAGATGGAAAGCAGCAATGCCTGTTTTTCACTCACACTGAACTATCATCCACTGAAATTGCTCTGCAGGTGTCCTTAGTCCCCAAGACTGTAGAGTCCAAAGCACTTCCACACCATCTTGGCTTCTTTGAGGAACAGAAACTGACCTGGGGATCCAACAAGTCCCAGGCTTAGCATGATGCTGGAATACTCAAGGACTACTTCAACATGAAGGAAATTGTAATTTCTTTAAATCTGGGATAGTGTATCAGCCAGTCCAAGATACGTGAACTGGTAAGAGGTTCTTTTAGCTAACAAACTGCTATGAACCACTTTCTCCATTTATACAAGGCCAGATATGACAACTGAAAAAGGGTTGATTTTTTTTCCCCCATTTTCATATGTTCCCTTTGTGCTTAAATTTATACCTGGCTGCAGTATTTTAAATGTGATTTCCAGTCCCTGGTCATAAACCAGTAAACAGTCCACTTCAACCTATTTAGATAACAGTGATGACATTATAAGAATTTGTTTCAGCTCCTGTATTTAAGAATGTATTTATTTGTTTGATTGTTTATTTATTACAGCACAACTTTGGTACTTTTCAATAGTGTCTCTAAACTGAAATAGTTCATGTTACAAGTAGCAACACCAGGTTCTCAGCACAGCCTTCCTAGGTCACCTTAAATCACTACAGCTTTGAAGAAAATGGTGGGAGCATGTTGAGTCCTGCAGGAGTGCCCAGGACACCCACACTAACACTTACTAACACTTGCTCTAAAGTCTGAGTGTTGCATACAGGCTCAGCACTGAAAATTCACAGTGTATTTTTGGGTGTTAGTACCATGGCCCTTCAGGGGTAAGTAGCATATGTCATTTCTGTTGATGTCTGACTTTGCATTTACAATATGTGACACTATACTATTCATTTAACAAGATCTATCTACTTCCATTTAATAAATCTTTCTATTCAGATCTGTAAAGGGAGATAATTGTTCAGTTCTACTGATTGTCTACTGATTATTAAGGAAAAAAGTATTTAAAGATTTGAAGATACCCCTGCTGCACTCTTCAATGGCTTTACAATTTCTTCCTTGTGTTTTTATCACTTCAGCATTGCACTAGCTTTCCTTCAGCTTTTGATTAAATCACCTCCTTGATGAAATCGCTGAAAAAACAGGCTCTGGGAAAGTGCTTTATCTGAGATCCCAAATACAAGTTTGTTCCAAAGGTGTTCATGCTTTGCAGTCTACCTATTTAGAACTCTCTGGTGATACTACAAAATCTTTGTAAATGCTCATATTGTTTTTCAAGGCTTTGGGTTACTTTGCTAGAGAGATGTTCCTTTGTGAATTAAGAGCTCTTTGAGAATAGAATGTCCATCAGAAGTCTTCAGAGTTACAATATCATCATTTTCATCATATTACTTTGAAAATACATAATTTATATAATTTTTTAACATACTTTCCTAGGGCATATATAACAAAGGACTTTTCCTGCCTCCTCATTGAACTTCATAGCAATTATGTACTGGGGCAAAGCACAGTCTCCAGCCAGCCCATTTGGCTGGATGTCAGAAATTAAAAACCTCTTCTGGATGTATTTTTGGCATCCTTTTGCAATCATACATTGTTTTACTTTCCCTCTCTTTGTACTGTCCTTATTATCTGGTGCTCCTTTCCAATAGTATCTAGGTAAATTGCAGATATACAAATGGAGCAAATTAACACAGTAAATAAAAATAAAATTGGTAGTGTCTAGTGGCACATACAGTATGTAAATATACACATACATGGGTATATACACACACATGCATATGTGTGCATATATGTGCATATATCTGTACTCTGAAAATACTCCCAGCTTGAATAAGGAGAACAAATTCTGGAAGGAGCTGCTTAATACCTTTCACAGGAACAATCCCAGATGACCCTTAAGGATGGCCTGATAGATATGAATTGCTACTGTCATTAAGCAATTGGAGAAACAGGGCTACTGTGACAAAAAATGAATCAATTTAGTCATAAACACTATAGCTAGGTTGATGCAGCATTTATCTAAAAAAGCCCAGCAGGTTTGGTGTAAAATGAAAGGCAGAATTTTAATTTGGATGGCAATTGTTTTCCAATAATGCTAATTTGTACTAAACATTCTGATTTACATAAGATAACAAAGGTCAAATATTAGGCCAAGGAGCACAATCAAATCTTGGGTTCAGCTATGGGAGAAAGCAGGCTGCTGGAACATAATTCACTAAAACCAGTTTTTTCAGCTTTTGCCAGCTTTCAATCCCTAAGAATTTTCCAGTGGAGGTGCGGGCACCTCTGTCATTAAATGTAACCCACTACCTGCATACTTCCTTTCCTTAATTATCCTCCAGAGTTCTGGACAAAGTAAGGCTAAGAAAACCTGCAGTGCTCTCTCTGCTTATTTCTTCCTCACTTTCTCCTTGTCTTTATTTTCCAGTATGACATCCATCTCCATCTTTGGGGTCACAAGAACTTCTTATTCATCAGGTATTTCCTATATTTAGCTACAGGCACTATGTTGCTCTTATCTAATGATCCTCTTTTGACCCATCTTGTAATGCAGCCCCTAATGGAACAGGTGGGGTTATTTCCCTTGAGAAGTGGGCAGATTTTTCAGTTTTGTCCAATTCAGGTCACTGTTCCTTGGGATGAAGATGCAGCTGATGAGGAGAGGTTTTGTTTTAGTCTAGGAAAAAGACATTCTTAAACTGCACCCTAGAAGCTGATACAGCCCATGGGCAGTTGTGAGAGGACTGTCCCATGGAGGGCGATGTTTCACAATGGCAAATCCGTGGGCGAGCAATTTGTGAACTGTGTGGCCACAAGAGGACTGGTATTCTTGTGGGGGATCTATGGCAAAGCAGGAGGGACTCTTGCTCTTCCTGTTGGATTGGAGAAATGATTGTTTGAGGGGTGGATTGACTGAAAATCCTAGGTTTGTCTTTCCATGTGGTCAGTGGAAGAGTAAACAGTCAGTGGGGGGAGGATGGATGTTTTGGAAGTTTCCTTCTAATATCTATTTTTAATCTTTCTTTTTGGTTTTAATTAATAAAGTATCTTCTCTATACTTTAGTTTTAAGTAATTGTACTCCTTTTTTAGTCCTATCTCACAGCAGAAATTAAGAAAAATATATTTTTATAAGTACATTGGCCTTTAACCGGTGTCAAACCTTGACATTCTTGGTTCCCTGACCGGGAAATTGAAATTTAATAAATAAACCCATGACATAAACGTATGTATGAGTTCTCTGTATGCTGAATAAATAGCACTCAGTAATTTGCCCATACTTAAATAAGCAAAGGAAGTTTTGATATGTAGAGTCTCCATCCCGTAGAGAAGGATGTTACTCTTTTTCCTCCTGCCCAGTATCTGAGAGGAAAGATATCACTTCTTCCTTGTAGCTATGTGGGCACAGTCAGTGCTCTGAGCAAATTGCTGCTGGATTACTGTAGCAAAAAGCTTGTGGCTGAAAGTTTGAAATACAGAAATGCAGCCCCAAGTCCTCTCTTCTGCCCAGAATCCAGCATAGACATTCATTATTTCATTGCACCGAGCTATAATGCAGTTTGAGAGCAAAAGAAATAAAGTCTTAAAATCTCACCAAAATGCCAGGCACTCCTTTGCAGTGATATAGAGGTACCAAAAGCCATACAGATTTTTCCTTATTCATCTGTAACAGAAGAGAATTAATGTTTTTAATTATTTAATACATGTAAAGAGTCATGTCCTTTTTATTTTTAAACCTAAGCAAAAAAAAGCTTCAAAGTGCAAATCCTTAAAAAAAACAAAACAAAAACAAACAAACAAACAAAAAAAACCCCAAAAAAACCCAAAAAAACCGTCTCTGGCTCTAGCAAAATAAAAGTCAGACTTTCAAAAGAAAAGCGGATGTTTCCTTAAATTAATTAGACCAACACTTCCTGACATTGGCGCGTAGTAATGTTCTATAAATCATACTACTATATTATTTTACCTTATCTTTGTACTTATTGCTTGGATCAAGTTTTAAATATATGATTTATATAATGAACCATTAAGATTTTGCAACCTTGTTGTGCTCTACCATTCTTGCTTATTAAACAGTAATAAAATTAGCTACAGGGCACTGGAGGTTCTGCTAGTAACTATGTCAAAGAAAAGCAGTTGCTATGAAGTCCATTTCTTGCTCAGGCTATGTGTTCCTTTCCCACTAGCAATCCCACACTACGCTGTGACCCCAAAGACTGATTGCTATTTCTTTTTCTCACATGCCTATGCAGGAATGTGGATTCTCTAGAGTGGGCTTTACTTTGCCCCTGGCCTTTTAGGCATTCTTTCAAAACCTATTCTTGCAATAGTAACCAATTAAACTAGTAACTAAGAAAGAAGCGTGTTTCAGCACTTACGTTAATTGAACTGTTACAAACTACATATGATTCCAAATTGTTTCTGTATTCCAAATCATTTCATGCATGCAGATAAAATGAAAAAATTACTAAATCTTTTTGAAATGTGCAAATCAGGCATACAATACTGACATTTAGATCTGTGACCTGATCACAATGTAGTAAGTACCTCTGAAAACTTTGCAGATTTTAAAGCTGTCATATGAAACCCTTGAACCACTGCCTGATGTGATATTCAATAAGTGGAAGTCAGGCTGCAATCAAATTTTGGAACTTTCTGCATCAGGGTTTTACTACCAATTTACCCAGAAAATCATCTTTCCCTAATCATTTCACGGGCCAAATAAGAAAGGAGGAATGACTTAATGTATAAAACACATGCTTTATTCTTTGGGACCTTGGTTTGAGTTCAATTTGTGGTCCTAACTAAAATGAGCAGCTCAATCCTCAATGAACAGTAGTCCATATCACTGAACTACTACACACGATTAGGCACAATTGGCTGTCTATGCATAGGAGAAGTTGAAGAGTGATTTAGCATGGAAACTAAATCACTTCTTTCAGCTGTAAAGTGGAGTGGCCTTTTCTGGGACTCTGTGACAAAAAAAAAATACACAAACCATATTGTTTCTTTTTTTCCGCATTTCTTCAGTACAATAAAAATAAGGGATAGGAAAAGGCTCATTCTCTAGCAATAAAAGCCATATGGCAGCCCTAATTTGCAGCTATTCTCTTTTATTAAGAAATTAGTAACTACCATAACTGGCAGAGTGATGGTGAAAATACTGCTACATGGAAAAAATGGATGTTGCTAAAAAGAGAAGAGGGGAAAAAAGATGCCAAAGAAGAAAAGCAGTGATGTTAGAAGCAGGAAAATATTTTCTCTCTGAATCCTGGAGCAGGAGAAATGCTTGTTGGGTAATACATCTATCTAGTTATATGTCATTCATGACCACACTATTGAAGTGTTTAACTGTCCTGGGATTTAAACATGTTGTTACTGGGACAAGCTGCACTTGTACACAACAGAGTAGTGTAAACTATTTTGCCAGTGGTGGAGTTGGTGAAGCTCTATCAGAGAGGTGACTTGAGAATACTAAGGCTGGCACAGGAGCACAGGAGAGAGAGGGCGATAGCTGCATGGGCTGTGTGAGAACAACAAGCTCAGTGAGGGGTGAAGGGAGCTGCAGAACCACTAAGCAGGGGATTACAGGGAAGCTGAACGGGGAAAAAGGCCTACATCAGTGTGGTGTAAAGAGAGAATTAAATTAAGTCGCTGGAACAATTTCATAATACTCCATCAGAGGACATTGGCTAGTACTACGGAAAAGAGAGATTTAGTATCTGTACCTAGAACCTTCCTAAAACATAAGGTTCAGAATAAGACTCTACTATAATATTAGATATTAACAGGCTCTATCAAGTACTAGAAAATTCTTAGTGTGGTGCCCCACTTTGAGAAATGGAACATAGTATCTTGGCAGTTGTCTTGGTTTTGAAA
>VXBU01012450.1:19756-52095 GCA_013400315.1 Bombycilla garrulus | reverse complement strand
CAATCAACATTTTACTTCATGAAGCCAAGCTGTATAAAGCTTTCATTACCGAAAGCAAGCCCATGCAAAACAAGATTGTGTCGTGTTTCATTTGTGAATGCAAAGCTCATCTCAGTTTTCTGGCAATATCTGGAGCATAGGAAGGATTTTGGTAATGTATAATTGTCCCTTCTAGTGAATTTATTTATTTTCTTCCAAGTTCTTGGAGATAAAACCACAGTGCCCATAAAGATTGCTGTTATTTTTTAGCTTATCATACGCTTTTTTGCTCTTGGCAAATATATTTTACTTTATGATTTCATTTCCAAGGAAGGAATGCATCTAAAAAAAGGTGAAAGGGGCACACACAACTGCCAGAACTATCTAGTCATCTAGGAGAAATGTGTCAAACCTCTTCCATTTTTGAAAGATGGCTTTCTGACTGCATTATCTGCTGGTTCTTAACCATTTTTTCTCAGTTGTTCTTTCGGAGACAAAAGATGGAAAGAAAAAGAGAAAAAAAAGTAAGGCTTCAAATTTCCAGCCAAACAAAGAAATCCTTATATAAATCCCACTAGCATTTGAAGGTGACTTTTTCTGGTTTGTTTCTTTACAGAGGGACTGGAGAAAATCTCTGGAGATTCTCTTAGAGAAATAAAATTAAGAAAAATGGTCAGTAGGTGCCCAAAAAAATAATGTATTGCTAACCATTTCCATAAGGTCAGGAATCTTTTCTAGGTAAATAATTTATGATACATGTTCTCTTTTAAGGGGTGGAAGAAGTAAGGATGATAAGGACGATGAAGAAAAACTGGTCAGTTTTTGGGTTTAATTTATTTTTTGTTTGTTTTGTTTTGTTTTGTTTCTGACTTGTCCTGAGTTCTGTGGCTTTCCACAGAGTCTGGTATTTACACTTTTCAAAGTGTGTATATTTTTACTGTTATTTGTGTGCATAAGTCATGCAAAGCGAGCGATCTGGAACAGCTTTTACTGTACTTTCAGATTTTTTGCCTAATAGATAGAAAATCAAAATTATTTTGTTTCGTTTTTCTTTCAGTGTGTTTCTTTATAGTTGAACAAAATACCCATTAATCAAAAATAGGTATGATGATGTTACTGGAATGATAGTGTTAACTAAGAAAACTCAGTAATAATCATTATTAGACTGTGAAAAAAAGATAAGCAAGGGTAGGATATGTAAAAATAAATGCTTTGTAAAAAAGCCTTACTTAATGGTAGAATTTATTAACAAGAAGATATTTGGTCTACATTAAGGTTTGAGGAGTGGGAAAAAGTACCTTATACATGGTCCTTGGAAAACATTTGTAAATCCTGATTGAATTTAGCCACTGCTAAAGCACTCTGTAGGAACCATTACAGAGATGAAGGTTAGTCTTATCTATGCCTTCTTGATTTTTTCTTTGCCCCTTCTGGTTGTTGCTCCTAACTCAAATGCTCCTGAGAGAAACTAGAAATTTCATTGCCCTAATAATAGGTTAGAAAATTAGTATGTGCCCATTTGTCTGATCATACTTACCATAGTCGCATNTTGAATGATTTTGGTTTTCAGTGTCTTCTATAAAAATATACATGCTATATGGCATTTATCTTTATACTTCTACCTAATTTTGCAGAACCTAGGAGAATGAGCGGAAATTATGCAAGCAAAAATTACATAGAAATAATCTGCTATTAAATTGTAATGGCTTTTATTTCTTCTATCTCACTGAATAAATTAGTTTAATTTTTTGGGGGGTTTTTTTGTTTGTTTGTTTTTGTGTTTGTTTTTAACTCAGNACTCAAATGCTCCTGAGAGAAACTAGAAATTTCATTGCCCTAATAATAGGTTAGAAAATTAGTATGTGCCCATTTGTCTGATCATACTTTCCATAGTCGCATTTTGTGGTGGGTTGTTTTTTTTTTTTTTGTTTGTTTGTTTGGTTTTTTTTTCAGAAAATAACTGCAAATTCTTTTCTAAAATCAGCATATGCTTAAAACTGCTTTTACATGACACTAGGTTTTGAGTTTGGGTNTTGTTTGTTTGTTTGTTTTTAACTCAGCAACAAACAATAAGCTCTACACATATAAATGGACGCAAAGAGTATCACGCTAAAATTTTAATGACAGAAAAATTGATTTGAATGCAGGCAGGGCAAGGATATTAGTGAATCCAGTAGAGTTTTGGAATAAGAGTAGAGTTTTATGCTTCCCATTTCCTTCAAGTTTTTCTGAAATACGACTACATGAGAAGGACTTTCTTTCCATCTCTTTTCAGAAGTGGAAAATTATATTTCCTTGTCAAAAATATTGCCAAGAAACTTTCATTTGTAAAACAGAAGTATTTAAGCCTCCAGTGCACCAGCATTATAATACATATGTAAAATCCCCAGAAATATCCCTCATAGTTTTTCTGTATTTACTGATTTCCTCTGGAAAATTTATTTCTGTTCATTATCCTAATCATGTGACCAGACAATGGATATAAGGACACCAGTAAGTGTTACCTCTGCATAGTCTTTTGTGATTCAATCAAGAACGAACATCTGTTAGTCCAAAAATGCAGGTGTGCCATAAATATTCTCAATCTTGAAGACAATCTCAAGAGAAAAAGAAGATATGTCCTTGGTTTTTGCTAACTTAGTCCTCATAAATATATTAAATTGCGGGAATCTAATATCTTGAGTTATTTCATGCCAAAATCAACAGCAATGCTATAGATTTCCTTTAATTGTGGAGCTTTGTGTCTTAAATTAATTTGTGTATTCTGAAAAAATAAAGTTTCTCTATTATCCCTATACTTATCTCCAATTTCTTCAAAGCTAACAGATAAATGTAGAGCTTGAAAACAAGAAGAAAATAGAGCTAAATTATTAATGCATATACTGGACCAAAATATATATTAAATATGGTATAAAACTTCAATATACCCAGTGGGAAAAGAATATAATTACAAAATTTGTGTAGGGAAAACAAAATCAAATCATCCCTTCACTATTGGATCAAATGTCCATAGAAATCGAACTAGTAAAAGCTTAAATAGTCCTGGAAGCCAGGGCCATGTGGGATACTCACCTTCATTTAAGGCTAAGGAATCAGAGTAACTGTAGAGCGGGACAATGACTTCCATTAATTTGCATAAGGTGAGCCATCTGAAAATGAGATCACAATGTTACTCATTCCTAAAATATAACTCAGGATTGACAGTACAAGAAAAGGCATTTTATGGGCAGTTTCATTTCAGACGGATTGTCCTGGCCTCCCTTTCTCCCTGTATTGCAGTAGTACATCTGCTCACACATTGAGCTAGCTCCTGGTGCAAAGTCACCAGGAGAACGGGAATGCACATCTGGATGTGAGGGGAAGAGGAACAGCACCACATCTTCCAATCATGTAAAGCCAGGCTTTTACACAGATCTGAAGTGGGAGATGAAATTTACATCCCCCCACTTAGGAAAAGTTGTAAAGATTAGACATGTCTGCTATTTTTTTTTTTTTGTGGGTGGTATTTTTTAATTTGTTTGGAGTTTTTGGGGTTTTTTTTGTATTATTATTTTTTATGGGAGTACCTAATACACAGTAAAGACAATGAATCAAAACATAGGAGAAAGCTCCTTCTTTCTGCAGAAAAGTCAGTCATTTTGTTATTTGCCTGCAAATACTTGACTGCAGTTCAGGTTCACTTCACGGTTTAATCCCCAGATCTGTACAGATCTAAGCTCTAACCCATAAAGTAATGTACATATGCCCTTCTGAGCACATACATGGGTGTCTACTCCTGTGGAGAGGATGGGTGCGATAAACTAGGAGAGCATGAAAGAGAAATATCCAAGCCTATAAATAGAAAAGTGGGACACTGAGCAAGAGTACAACAGCCAGCAGCCTACAAGAATAGAAGGCAGAGAGGATGATTTTCCTTAAGGTAGTAATTAGGAGTGGAAGAACCAGCTGTGAGAGAGAGCGACTCAGCAGTAAGATTTTTTAAGAACACTGTCCATCAAGTCTTTCAGTACCTTATCCCTGCTCATTATAAAATTATTTATGAATACTTGCTTACATACTTACTCACAAAAGAAAAGCTGGTAGATTTTCATAACAAAGGATTTAATCCTAAAATAATTTGTGAATAAATAACAGCATACAATGTTGTTAATTTCTGTATTTCCCCACAAGCTATCAGGTAAGTCAGCAAGCCAAAGAACAATTGTTCAGGAAGTTGTTGAGATAGTTTTCTATCATGTTCTGCCAAATTACCTTGTTCTTCACTGCAAAAGTCTTATTTATATATTCCAGGTCTTACACAAATAAAACATGACAGTTCTGCTGAGTTATAGAGTGGATTTTAGTGAAAGACTAGTATTTGGAAGAAATTAGAGTAAGCCAAAAAATCTCAGGTTGTTTGAATATTTTCAGACTGATTTGATACTAAAACTCACAAAATAGGACTAATAATTATATTTTTATTTAAATTAACTTTATATATATATATGTAGCTTTATGTAGATAGAGATATAGATGCTACAGATATAGATAAATATAGATAAAATAACTACATTCTTCATAATTTTGGAGACTAAAATACAAATACAAATGTCTCTAAAACAATACTTTTATAAAATTAGAAATATTCATGCTACAGACATGCTGACATGAATTTTGTATGAAAAAATTAAAAACCCCACCATATTTAAGGATGATGAATATCACTGCCCAGTAAAATCATTTGTGTTTGATTAACACATCTACTAGTGATGTTAGTTTACCAATAATAGTTTCAATAGACAATATTATATATTCATTGTTTAGAAGATTGCATCTCTTTCTGTTGATCAAGGTTATGAAACTTCAATGGGAATTAAAGAAAGCTAACCAAATTTGCATCATTTGGAAGAAAATAATTCCTGAATCTCATTTTTTCTCTTTTCTTAAGAAAAACCCAGATATTTCCATGCTTACTTATGACTGAAGCACATGCTCTTTTCTGAATTTTTCAACCTTTGCATAGATAACCAGCAGTGGGTCATGCATAGAAGCTTCCCAGTTATGTAGTCTTCAGTTTATGAGAGGTATTTCTTTCCTTACTAGTCAAGACTCCCGCTCTCTCACTTCAAAACAGAAGTTTCTAAATGAAACAGACAGTCTTCCTGAAGTAGATTCCTTGCTTTCCCGCGAAAACAATTTTTGTTTCTGTTGCGACTGGTCTTCCTTCAAGAATTTCACAGGATTTGCTGACTGAATAAAAAATGAAAACCATACCAATACCATATTAAACTATTTACTGTTTTAATGTCTAAATAATATAGATATAAGTCTCTCTTTCTGTTGACCTCTTGCTCAGGTATTTTTTAAAATGTTTGTTAAAATAAAATCCTAAATTAATTAAAATATTTAATTAAATAAAAACACATTTTTTCATCTTATTTATTAATTTTTATAATAATCCATCAACTAATGTCTTCAAGGGTTGAGTATCTATTAGTTCGCCAACCTGAAATAGATCACAGAGAATTTTATAGTAAGTTGAGCAATTAAAACAGGAAGGTTTTCTTGGGGATTCGTTTCTATGTGCTTTATTATTTTTCTGTGTTTATTTGTTAGCTGATTGATGTTTCTGTGAGAAAAGTATAATGGGGCAGATCTTTTGAAGGCACTTTTATTACACAGGCAACACTGTGGGAATGATCATACTGTCGTAAAAAAATACCAAAATATCTTCCCCATGTCAAAGGACACTTTCTGCAAGTGCCAGTCAGTAGAACCTGTCACAACTTCAAGATCTGTTTCTTCAGTTGGCGGGGAGACAGCACAACACATCATAATGTGACAGTCCCCTTGGGGGGACCAAAATGTGTTAAGGGATTTTACTCCCTAAGAAAGCAAAACAGGCTGTTTTAAATGCTATTAAGGCCATAACTCTGACACAAGACCTAATTTTCCCTGCCTCAACCAGAATTCTTGAGTGGAGCAGTCCAATCCAATCTATTGAAAAGGCCAGTTCAAGCAAAGAAAAAAATTCCAAAGACATTTTCGGTTGTGGCACCCAATCCTGAAGACAGTTGGAGTCAAATGACTTTTTAATTACCAAGTATTACTCAGTGCACTGTAAATTCTATATAGAAATAAAAATGGAATTAAACTTCTAGTAACTAAGGTCATGAGGAAAGACTTGTCTTAAAATGTCATCTCAGAATCCCAAATAGCATGATGTCAGTAAAATTCAGGTGTATATATCAGATCAAGTTCATAACACTTCCTGTAAATAGCTTGGGAAACCTCATTATAACTTTAACTTCTTCAGGTGATAAAGGTCATGTTGTAAGTACTATTCTCTACAGCTTTTTGAAACCAGCAAAATGTCTTGTGGAGAAAAACTGTTTTAAAACTGCTGATCTATCTTTTCTGTAAGATCATCAAGTATTTTGACACATAGATACACAGAATAAGTTGAATAGAAGGGAAAAATTGTCTGAAGTATAACAGTACCGAAGAAATTATATTAAAATATAGTACTAAAAGAATCATTTAATAAAAATGCTGCACTTGGATGAAGTGCCCAAATGAATTATTGTGTTTACTTAAAATATATATTCTGTCTGTGATGTTGCAAGATTCTCTCCTGAAAAAGGTCCTTAAATTTAAATAACATGTTTTATTTTCTGATGAACTGGTTATTAATTTATACCACTTTTTCTGTAGATTACTCTAGAGAGACAATTATCCTGAATCATTATTTCCTTATGTTACATTGCTTTTTTGATTTATAGGTTTTTTTATATGCTACATCTCCTGATGCTTATAATGGACTTCTAGACTAAGAAATTGTAGTTTTGAGCATTAATTAACAATTGCTTTTCCCATTTCAGTCTCTTTTTCAAGTTTCCCTGTGGCTATACAGAATTTTTCTCTTTCTTTGAACCCACAGAGGGACCCCTGAGCCATCTCCTGGCCTAAGGGGGCCACAGGCACCACATTCTTCTGGTTATGACTGCAGAGTAGTGGTGTAACTCCACCATGAGTCCAAACAATTTTATTTTGCTCAACCCCAGGAGCATTTTCCCTCTGGACCCAAGGGAACATTGGATGAATATAACGCCAAATAAAAGGGTTAGAAATGGAAAGGATTTTGTCTGTTGGTGAGTCCTCCTTCTGTTTCTCAGTACTGTTTTTGTTGGCATTCTTTGTTGAAGTCTGTTAAGAGTGAGGTCTCCCTTCATATACTCTTGCATTGTTGTAATTGAGTTAGCAACAACTACTTCTTGGATCTCCATTATACTGCTGAGATTCTAAGAAGGCAAAGTATGCACTTTTTTTTTCCCTAAAATACCTTTTGGATCTACATATATATAGTGATCTACATACGTATTTGGATCTACATATATATATTGAAGTCAATGATAAGAACAGACTTTAAATTCAGGAGGCAGGTATGGGGTGAGGTTAGGTACAGAAGTAGACATCTGTACTTGGGCACTTAAATTACCTGCAACAAAAGGATAAATGCTCAATGGCATTTGAGATGCCTTAACATACATATATTTGAACTTCATCTGACCTTGCATAAAGCATGATTGTTTCCAACATCTTGTGTTATATATTCCATATATATATATATGGAATGCATATATATATTTCACACTGAACCAAATTCAAAACCAATTTGCATTGGTTGTAAAAAGAGCTTAGATATGCAATTTATATGTAGACATCTACATGAAACGTGCATGGACAACATAATTTCAGGAACTTCTAAGACTTGACAGAAATTTTGGCCTTATTTTAGAATTCCATCAACTGTGAATGGTGCAAATTCACACATTAAACCTTCATAGTTTTCACTGACTCTTTTACTTCCTTCACCCAGATTTATTTTGGGTGAATATTTTTACCAGAACACAACTTTGAAGATAATGGGTCCCAAGTTATCTCATAGATATTTAAATGTGAAAGTTTGTGATTAGCTCTAAACTTTTCCAGAAAGCAGGAGTATGAAAAATGTGTTCTGAGGGATCTCTAGAGGCAGCAGATAAGGTGTAGGTAGTTTACAAGACCTACTGTCCCCTAAGGTCTAGTTTTTCAAACAGAGTGAAAGAAAATGTATCAGCTGATGTCACGAGTTTTAAAACATACATTGAGTAAGTAACCTTAAGTCAAATCATCAAATTTGTAGATCCAGGCCTCACAAATAGTCTTCGGCTAACTTAGAAATGTAATGGTAAGTACCACAAGTAGATTTAGATAAACTTGAACATTTTCCTCTAAAACTCCTGAAAGGCTGTCACTTAACACAAATCCCTAAATAGTATCTTTTATCTAGCATGTTTAAATTTTGACTAAGATCAAGTTTTTAAGACAAAATATTTGTAATGCAACTACCTGTATGTAGCAGTGAGAATTACAGTCAAAAGGTGGCAGTACTGTATGCACTAAACATTAGGTCTGTAAGATTTTTACAGAATCACAGAATATACTGAGTTGGTATGGATCCATGAGGATCATCATTTATAAGTCCTGGCCTTGCACAGGACCATCACCAAGAGTCACATCTTGTGCCCAAGGGCATTGTCCAAATGCTTCTTGACATCTGTCAGCTTAGTGTTTGTTGTGACCACTTCCCTGGTGAACATGTTCCTGTGTCCTAACAACCCTCTGGGTGAAGAACCTTCTTCTAATATTCAACCTAAACCTCTCCTGACACAATTTCAGGCCATTCCCTTGAGTCCTGTCATTAGCCACCACAGAGAAGTGTCTGTCCCTCCTCTTCCCCTCATGAGGAAGTTGTAGCTGCAATGAAGTCTCCTCTCAAGTCTCCTCTTTTCTTGGCTGAAAAGCCAAGTGACCTCAGCTGCTCTTCATGAGGCTTCCCACCCCAGACCCTTCCCCATCTTTGTTGCCCAGCTTTGGACACTCTCTAATCACTTGATATCTTTCTTATATTGTGGTGCTCAAACTTGCCCCCAGCACTCAAGGTGAGGCCTCCCCAGCTCAGAGCAGAGCAGGGCAATCCCCCCCCTTGCCTGTGCCTGATGCCCCCCAGGACAGGCCTGGTTCTCCTGACTGCCAGGGCACTGCTGACTCACATTCAACCTGCCATCGACCAGGACCCTGAGGTCCCTGGTTGTGGCAATGTTTTCCAGCCTCTCATTCCTTGGTCTATACACACAAACAGGGTTGCCCCAGCCCAGGTGAAGAATTCGGCACTAGTCCTTGTTGAATTTCATATGGTTGTTGATTTCCCAGTTCTCTAATTTGTCAATGTCTCTCTGCAGGACCTCCCTGCCTTTGAGAGAGTCAACACCTCCAAGTTTTGTATCATCTGCCAACTTGCTTAGTGCCCTCTTCCAGTTCTGTTTCCAAGCCATTTCTGAAGATATTGAAGAGCACAGGACTGAGGATGGAGCCCTGCAGAACCTCACTAGTGACAGGTCACCGGTCTGATNAATAATGAGAAAGTGGAATAAATGGGTAAAAGTAAAATAAAAATATTCCTCAGAAAAACATAGTGAAACTTAGTGGCTGATTCTCTGTATCTCAGAAGATTTATTAATTTTGAATGGGAAACATTGTCCAAAGAGAATTTTTAGACTTAGGATAGCCACTCCATGTTATTGTTCTGTATGTTTACAGAATGTACATTTAGTTTTGTGCAATTTCTTTAAAATTTTCCTTTGTTATTGAAACCTACCAGAAGTCAAGATCTCTTGCTCTCTTTGTATCTTTCATTTTTCTTACTGTATACTACAAGTGTTTTTCCTCTTTCTCAGTAGGTATTTCACACTGCTAATTAATAACTCCCTGTTCATCCCTGGATCTTGGTAGACTCACCATTTATGCTGCATAAATGTAAGTTTAAAGCTTTGAAGTCAGCCAGCATTTTCCCTTTGAAATAGGTTCTTGATTCTGTGGATGGCCTACATGAGGGCAGCTCCCATTGTGAAATTTAGGTGGGTTGTAGCTGGGACTTGGCCTCATCCANGGCACTAGTCCTTGTTGAATTTCATATGGTTGTTGATTTCCCAGTTCTCTAATTTGTCAATGCCTCTCTGCAGGACCTCCCTGCCTTTGAGAGAGTCAACACCTCCAAGTTTTGTATCATCTGCCAACTTGCTTAGTGCCCTCTTCCAGTTCTGTTTCCAAGCCATTTCTGAAGATATTGAAGAGCACAGGACTGAGGATGGAGCCCTGCAGAACCTCACTAGTGACAGGTCACCGGTCTGATGTCATCCCACTCACTGTACCCCTTTGTGCCTGACCTGTCAGCCAGGTTCTCACCCATCACATGATATGTGTTTCCAGCTGAATGCTGCATATATTGTCCAGACGGATCCTGTGAAAGTATCAAATGCTCTGCTGAAATCAAATTACTTTTTGGAAGCCTCAATACACATTTCTACATGTACTGTGATTTAAATACATTTATGTGTGTTTATATTGTCTTACTGTTTGTGATTATGAATGAAGAATAAGAAGCAGAAATTCCATTTTATTGTGTTACATTTATGATTTTATATACTTCCATTAAATCTTTTAAAGTCATAGGCCAAAGGCAAAAATAGGATATATATAAACATATATATAAACATATATATATATATATATATATAAATAATGAGAAAGTGGAATAAATGGGTAAAAGTAAAATAAAAATATTCCTCAGAAAAACATAGTGAAACTTAGTGGCTGATTCTCTGTATCTCAGAAGATTTATTAATTTTGAATGGGAAACATTGTCCAAAGAGAATTTTTAGACTTAGGATAGCCACTCCATGTTATTGTTCTGTATGTTTACAGAATGTACATTTAGTTTTGTGCAATTTCTTTAAAATTTTCCTTTGTTATTGAAACCTACCAGAAGTCAAGATCTCTTGCTCTCTTTGTATCTTTCATTTTTCTTACTGTATACTACAAGTGTTTTTCCTCTTTCTCAGTAGGTATTTCACACTGCTAATTAATAACTCCCTGTTCATCCCTGGATCTTGGTAGACTCACCATTTATGCTGCATAAATGTAAGTTTAAAGCTTTGAAGTCAGCCAGCATTTTCCCTTTGAAATAGGTTCTTGATTCTGTGGATGGCCTACATGAGGGCAGCTCCCATTGTGAAATTTAGGTGGGTTGTAGCTGGGACTTGGCCTCATCCAACCTTCTGAGCTATCTTGCGCAGTTACAGCAGGCTTTGAACCCCAAAACTCCCCCGTGTGTTGTCATGCTGCTCTTCTGAAGTTAGAGAAACACTACTTTTACAGTCACCACTATGGTGACAACTTAAATTGCATTGCTTTAGATGCTGTGAAGTAGAAAAGCAAATATGTTTTTGAAGCCACAGAGGAATCAAGGAGACTCAAGGCCAAGTGCTGAAGGTGTAGCCTGGCTGCTCAAGAAGGGGTTAAGCTTGAGCAGTCTGACCTCAAGCACAGTCAGTCTGCACAGGCTGGCATCCAGGTCAATGATCATGTCCAAGTGAAATACAAACTTATAAAAATACTCAGAAACACAATGGTGTTTTAATTGCCCTTTTCTCCCCCTCCACAAAGAAAGAATGTTTTTCTATGACATTTTTGAAATCAAGCAAGTTGTGATGGATGCACTCAACATCATATTAAAAATGCTTTTGCTAATACCTCTGATACTGATTCTTTAAGACTACCAAATCATTTGTGACACAAGTGAAAATATATGGGAAACAATGAGCAATGTCAAGGACTGCAGAGAACTCCAGAGGACAATTAGTAAAGGTTAATGATTTAGGAGACCCAGAAGCAAAGGAGAGAAGTTCAAACCAAGTTACCTGCTAAGAATATAATTATGTCTAAGCTAGAAATCTGATATTTCTCACCACATCAGTAAAAATAAGGCTGACAGACACTGACCTTCTATGTTCTCAAAGAAAGATTGATAATTTTTAAGGGAAAAAAATACATTCCTAATGTTCCTTCTTCTGCTTATGAGATATCAGGGGAACAGAAAGCAACTTCAGTTCTCCCACATCTCTGCAAGTAGAGACAGAAAGAGAAGAGTTGTTTGAAGTACTTTTTTGGCTTTACTTGATTTAAAGTTTTGAGTAGAATAGAAGGATACTGAAAGTTTCTGATGGCTTTTAAAAACCAGATGGAATTTAACCTGACCTACTGTAGAACAGAACTCCCATGAAAAGGGAACTGAGAGAAGAGAAAAACCACAGGTGAAGCCAAGAGAGCAGACATGAAGGATGGATTCACAAAAGCTAATTTTATCCTATACAAGATGACTTCATAGAACTATCTCTAAAGGACTTGTCAGGAGTCAGATGTAATACAAAAAAAAAATCTAAAATTATTCTCCCGTTCTGAATTACCTAGGGGACTTTCCTGTCTTTTGCAAATGACTATACAATGATACGAGGGAAGTTAGTGCTTTTGGGCTAAAGTTCTCAATTTGAGTGAAATGAAGTTTTCTAATCAGAAGAAAAAAAAAATAGTACTTAAAAAGTCAGTAATTAAACCTGAACTGAAAAGATTTTCTTGTTCTTAACAGCAAAAAACAACTCAGAAAATTAATTTCTAGAATTTTAAATACATCAAAATGCATAAGAATTCCTGAGCATATTATCTTTTTAGAATGCATTATTTTTTATCTTAATAATATAAAAATTAGGTATGAAATACTAATAGATGGAGCAATTATTAAAACATTTTGAAAATATTTATTATATATTTATTGCTTGTGACACTTATGCCTTTTGCCACTGTAGCACTCTTATAGGCATTTCTCTGAAATTTCATAATACTTATGTTAACACTATGAATTTTTTTTCTAAGAGGAACATACTATTTCTAAAACAGGTGCAGAATGCATACAGAAATGGAGTTTGCAGAGTAAATCCATGTCTTGTCCTGATATAAACTTCATTACAGGTCACATAAAGTTCTTAGAACTTCCTGAGTTATCATTTATGTGTAATGCATCAGGCCAGTGGCACTTCTTTTAACTAAACTCGATACTTTAAAACTGATTGATACCTGTCAAACAAGTTCAGGCAGCAGAGAAGCAGGCTAACTTATTCTATGAACCTGTCTCTGTGCAATCACATGTGTGGTCATGTATACTAATTTTCATATATATATTTGTACATACATCCATATTTATTGTTCTGCTTTGATGAATTTCATTAAGTCTCCTCCCTAGTATTTGTAGGTGCTATTAATTTTAAAATGCATTATAGAAGGAACACATAGAGACTCTGTTTTTCATTCTGCCTCAATCCACCCAGATAAATGAACAAACAACTCTTCCTGCTAGCACCTGGGAATGTTAGGAAACCATTACCTTCCTTCTGCTTTTGTTTGTGGAGAGCTTAAAAAAAAAGATCTCCAGATTTCAGTGTTGACATATTTGGCAGAGGAAATAATTGTTACAAAATGGAAAAGTAAGCAAAAATCAAGCAAATAATGGATGAAAATTTGCATAATAGTTTTGATTGAAATTTCTCTAGAAACCCTACTGAATTTTTAAATGAACTCATTAATGCACTGGTGTTTTTAACCTACTAAAGTAGTTGTAATTTTTGTAATTACTATTCACTGCTGAAGAAAACTTCAAAGTAGCAAGGATGTTATTAGAAAAAAAATTTAAAAAATAGAAAAGGCAAGATGTAAATATCAATCCTCTCACTGAATTGTAAACCTGGAAAATTCTGGATGTTTTTCATCCCAGACTTTTTAAATAAGGTTTATATTTTATTAAAATTGAATTTTAAAACACTTCTCCAAAGAAAAAAAATAATTTGAAAGGTTATGTACAGATTTCAGAATAAAAGCCGGTAGTCTGGAAACTTTAAAAATATCAATCTGAACATTTCATCTTAATTAGAATCCATTGAAAACTAGGTGAAACTATTTAAGAGAAATTGTGATCCTGCTATGAGATATGTCTAATTTTGACCCTTCCCTGTTTATGGTACTGTAATTCAAATTCTCTCCCTGTTTTTGGTATTGTATTTCAAATTCTCTCCTTGTGGCTCTCTCTCTTTATAATTTTCACTTGGTTATCTCTGTTCATTTGAGGAGTACATTCTCTGCCATTAGATTCTGGTGGTTTTTTTGTTTCCAGAGTTTACGTACCTCAGTGCTTGTAATTCTGGCTATTCTAATTCCCTGAGGATTTTAATTCCCTTTCATTTTATTCATACACACTGATTTCAAGAAGATGCACATTACCCAGAGAACAGATACTCCTGCTTTTGCAGTAGTGCACCCCACCCTTCCCTTCATAGCCCTAACTGTAATACATAAACACAGGAAAAAAAGAAAACCACTGTCACGAATAAAATCCCCATTGCAGCAAGTGAGACACAACAACTAATGATGGAGTCAAGTCTACTGAAGTTTATTGCAAATTGAGAATCTACAGTGAGTGGACATAAATTCCAGAGCAAGAAATATTTACCAAAAGGTGAAGAATGAAATATCAAACCCCAAGTGAGGAGGCAAGCAGAAAGATATTCATAGGACTTTTTTTTTTAAATTTGTCTATTTATTAAAGGATTAGTTTTTGTCTTCATGCTGTGTCGCCTCTAATCAGCTAATCTGTAACTCACAAGAAAAAAGGATTGCAATTTAGGGCTGACAAGCCAATATACTAGATATGGCATTGAACTTCAACTACCATTCCAAGCAGTAAAATGAACAGTTGGACTGTGTGTATTTGACTAATGTCCTGGGTCATTAGTGATGTAGAAACAAATGGATAACAAATGGTTTTATCATAATTTTCTTTTTTTTTTTCAGTTTGGAGACTGAAAAATTTTATCCAGCAAGATTTTACAAGATCAGTCCAACATAAAACTGACATTGGAAGCCGCTCAGGGGGAGCAAAGGGAAGAGAAAATTCGATGCATCCTAAGCCCTTACTCTCGCAGTCTGAATTAAAGGCTTTTTAACATCTGTTGCCCTGCAAGTATGGGTCCATTTAATGATACACCCTCTGCTACACCAGTCATGTAAGATTTGCCAGCACCATTTCTTTCCAAATTTCTGTTTCAAAACTGACAATCTTTTTTCAATCAGTGTTTCAGGGAAGTCTAGGAAAAAAAAAGAAGATATTTCCTGACTTGTTTCCTGTTTCCAATAGACCTAATTTTAACCACTCGAAAGTGGAATCTTCTGACATAAATTGTCAGCTGCTAAATGGCCAGCTACAAATTTCAAGGACTTTGATAACATCTGTTTTTTCTACAGTATCAGATTTAAAACAATGACAGATTTCTGACAGAAATTAAGTTACTTCTCAGTGTTCCGTCTCAGGGTATTATCGAAAGCAAATGGGATGTGTTGGCTATTAAGGATTATCAATATACACTATATCACAGAGTGGAAGATATGAGGGGCAACTGGAGACAGATTAAAAAGAAACAGGCAAAAATCAAAACTACATATTCGTAGCATCCTGCTGTGATAATAATGAAAGAGGATGAGTTTCATCCAAATGCCCTGAAAATTACAAGCCATAAAGCAGATAAAAAGCCAATATATACTGAGGAGAAGTCACTTATATTTTATTACTTTTAACATTTTTAAAAGATTCAAAACTTGTAGATGTTCTAGCAAAAATGAGTTAGATGAGGAAGTAAGGATTTTAAATGAAGAAACAAGAATATCTTTACAAATAATGGTCAGAAAATAATGAAAAAGGGACAGAAATACAAATGGAAGGAAGAAGATATTTGTGATTCAGCATCTTCAGAATGAACAGCATTTATAAAAGAGACATTTCTTCATAACTTAATACTAAGATTTTTTAAGATGTTAACATGACTACAAATGTATTTATGACAGGGGCAATAATTCCATCTAGGAAACCTAGGAAAATTCTGAGTAGGAATAATAACAGTACCTGAAGCATTTACATTTTTTGACACAGAGAGGAAAAAAATTATTTTAAGAGCTTGAGAATTCTTTTTTATTCCTCCCCTTACACTTCATAGATGCCTCTTGTTCCTGATAAGATTGCCATGAAGTTGGCTAAGCAGAGTCTTCAGTTTCAATTATGCACACAACCTTGAAGATGTTAGAAGAGATTTTATCACCTGAAAAAGATGGGCATCAATTATGTATGTGTGAGCCAGATTTTCTAGGAAGTTAGAATGATGGAAAATGCTGTGAATATTTTCTCTTCCTCTCTCTACTGAGAATTTTCGAACAAATATAATTTGATCATTGGTTTTGATCACTGATTTAACTATGACACTGATAAAAATAAGTAGCATGTATGTGTTTGAGGAAAAAAATTATTTTCAGCTTCTGACTATATTGCTTATATTCTAAACAAAATTAATCAATGTTATTATTTCACTTAGTTTTCACAATAGTATAACAGAGTTAATGGAGTTACTTGCATGTAGCAGGAGAAGAGTACAAAAAAAGCAGGCCCTTTTTAAAAACATTTTCACCCTCAGAAATTGCTATTTATCAAAAGGTGAAATCAACAGACTCTGCTAATGTGATAAGATTTAAGTCACAAATTTGAGTGAAAACGGTTTGCTGAGAGTATCTAAGAGGTCTGAACTAGATTTTTCAAAAGCAAGGTGAAATAATGTTTTAATTAACAGACTGGAGTACTTTGTTTCTATGTTAGAGCTCCCTTATTGTTTTTAAATATCAGCTCTAAAATATAAGACTTCCTTTAGAAGTACTAACATTACATATTTAAGACTAATGAAGATTCAGTGGATGAACTGTTCTTTGAAACATGCAGTGCTGGGCAGCCAGAAGTGTTCCAGAATTTGAATTGTACTCAAGTGAGAGGAAAGAAAGAAATAGCTTGCAGAAATGATGAATTAAAAGGAAAGAGAAAGTAGCACTAGCATTTTTATTTTCATGTAAAACAATTTTCATTAGAGAATTGGGCAAATTAATGAAATATTTTATTTCAAAATGAGAAAAACACTTGGATTAACCCCAAAAGAGTTTTTTGGGTTTTTTTTGTTTCTTTTAGACTCCCAGTGTTACAGTTGTTCTAATTCTGGATAGTATTGTTACAGCTTTAAATGTTCCCCGATGATTTAGTATCAGTAGGAGTCTAAGGTATGGAATTTCATCATGTAAAGTTATTTCATCAAATAAATGCCTATTTCAGATTTTCATTCTCAATCAGGATGAAAAAAATAATTAAATATTGGACCTTAGCATAAAAGACTGTTGAAGAAAAGGTTACACAGGTAACCAGCTATTTATTACAGAAACCTAAAGGTAAAGCTCATATTAGTTAATGAATTTGGAAGATGGAGAACTAGTTTAAGAAGGAAAAAATTAAGACAAAAAACAAAAGATGTTCTTTGGACATCATCTGAACACTAGTTGCAATGAAAGAACTTTTAATAAACTTCTTTATTAATGACAAGAATTAAACCTTTCACCTTATTAGCCAAAATATGGTCAGTGAAAAAAAAAGTGAAGACGTTTTCAAGTAGCTGAAGCTGGTGAAGGAAATTATTCACAAAGGCAGATATCATCTTTTGGTAGACAGCTTAGCAAAACACAGATGAAGTTTCTAACAGCTCATGTTCCTTAGTTCATTCCCTTTCTTCTCTCTTTGATCACTGCTTTGGCAGCATCTATTATATTACTGAAAAGCCCATTTTCATTAAATGGCTGTGTTGATTTGGAGTGACAGTGTTTTTCAGTCACTTTAGTAAATGAGCATTTCTCCTCAGCAATCTTCTGAGAAGTGTCAAGAAAAGACAGTACTCTCAAAAAACTCTGAAATTACATTGCTGGATTTGGGAGATAACTGCACTACTACAACTGATGTCTTTTCTCTGTTGGTCAAAATAAAACCTCAATAATAACAACAGCAGTGACAGCAGACACCTGTTTTAACCCCACAAAATACTGGGAGTCGAAGGAGGGGGAAGGAGAGGAATAATAGGAATATTTTGTATCACTTTAATGGCCATCAAAGTTGAGAAGATTAAATTTTTTTCTGCCATGTAATTATGTCAGAGGAGAGGTGAAGTTCTGTGTTTGGTGTGTGTTACTTGTTCTATTCTCAAATAAACATTTGGCTATTTGATTGCAAGACATCAGCAGCAACAAAAAAATAATAAAAAGGAATTCTCTAGAGACATTATGCTCAAAATTACACTTCACAGATTTTCCTTTGACTAGGAGTGATGGCAGATGAGGAAGAAAGTTCCTGATAGTATTTATCTAACTAAATTGCTACAATTTGGGTAATAACTTCTCTTTAGGCAAGTAATTTTCCTATATCATCCACTGTGCTGAAAGGAATAAAAATAATTTCTAGTCCCTAAATTGTAAGCAGCAAGTCAGACATGAGACATTTCACTTTCTGCAGAAAATCACAGTAGGCTGATCTATTATGGGATTACTTGTGGATTGAGTCCATGTAAGTTACTGTCATTCCTGTTGTGGTATTCTGGGGAACAGATGGGAACAGGTAATTTAAAGTCAGTAGTGACCTGCTCCAATTCAGGAATATCACAAAAGTCTTCTCCTTAAGCAGCAATTAGAAGTGAATAATTTCTCAGCTACTTGGTTTGGAGTCAGATAGAAAGAAAACAAATATTTCACTTTTTTACCAATCCTTCCCAAAAGTAACAACTGTTGTGAGCCCAGCTTGAAAATGATAGACAAAATTATTCTAAACATCTAGAGAAAGCCTTAGTTATGAAGACTTTGAATACAGTAATACAGGTCTTACATCTTTCCAGTTTAGTATTTGTATATTGGGATGTGTTTGCCAAAATATTTATAAGAAGAGAGAGAATATAAAATAAAAAGATTGTGATTTGGAAACCAATACCAGCTGCAGAAGGTATGGGATGAGTCCCTGAGGTAAAAAACCTTTCTTTAGTCAAGCAAATATATTATCGAAAATAAATGAAAGGAGTTAGAACTTTCATTCTGCTTGGTTATCTCCCTCACCTTCCCACAATATTAAGTTTATAGAATCATTTAGGTTGAAAAAGACT
This sequence comes from Bombycilla garrulus, assembly GCA_013400315.1. Taxonomy (NCBI): domain Eukaryota; kingdom Metazoa; phylum Chordata; class Aves; order Passeriformes; family Bombycillidae; genus Bombycilla; species Bombycilla garrulus. Next base: position 33,154 of record VXBU01012450.1, on the reverse strand, counting down.
TGAGGGATCATAAACTAGTTCAGTAGATGTTGGCTTCCCTTCCCTGCAGGAACATCTTTGCCGCTCTAGGAAGGTCAGGCATAAAGTTCTGTTGCTTCCTGCTATTCAGCTGCTGATAGTTACCAGTCCTGGGCATCACTAGCTAAGGTCAGGCATTTGCCTCCATGTTTCTCTCCTATCTCCAGGACCTTCTCCAGTTTTTAGAGTTTTCCTACAGCTAGGATCTTCCCCTTATTCTTTCTGGACTTCTTTCTTCTTTCCTCAGCCTCCTCTTTGTTTCAGAATTCCTTATTTATTGTAACACTTTCTTCCTGGAACATCAAGACCCTGGTTTTCACAATCAGAATGGACAGTGTGCATAAACAAAAGTTCTCAGTTTTGTAATTTTGGGGGGTTTTGTCTCCTGTCTCTATTGAATTTAATTCTCTATGTGTTTTCAAAATTTGCTGCAAGTTCATACCAGGGACAGCTAGCAAGTATCAGGTTTCCCCTTGAAAGTTCAAGAACTCACTTTTTCATATTAACTCACAAACACAAAGGCATCCAGTTAGATTCTATGAGTTTACATTCAAAATTAAAGACTTTTTTCCCCCCTTTTTTTTCCCCTATCTTCAACACATGGGAAAGTGTCCTTCCCCAGTAAGCAGCTTACCTCTTAATAAGTAGATTTGTGCAGAGAAGGGAGAAATCCTTTCCATTCGCTTTTGAAGTGTGAAATGGTGATCCACATGTTGTTGAGCTGATCCCTTGATCATTTTGTTTTCTGGCTTTGCAAAGTCTGCTAGCTCTAGATACAAGCTCCTGCTAAAATAGAGGGATTAATGAATTTAACCAAAATTTCATCTTCACCTGTAATACATATTAAGTTATTGATTAATTCCTTACATGAGAAAACATGGATTTTTCATCTGGCTTCCTCTAGTCCAGAAGAGGCAACCTGAAAATTGTTTCCTGTATGGACTCTAAAAACATGTATAATTTCCAATTCTGACCATTAGATAATTCATCTGTAGAGATTGCTGGTCTGAAAATAAACTTGGGTTCAGCTTGGGTCACAAGTTGCCATGAATTTCTGTAAAAAACACAGAAACATATTTCTGTGTAGGAGCCTTTCAGGTTTAGAAAGAGCTGAGCAAGGTTTTTAAGAGTTAATAACTACACTATCATTCTATCAAGCTACCTAAATTCATACAGATTATCAGGCTAAACAGACAAAAGAAAATAATTCCTCTTACTACTTTTTAAAATAAATTGTTTCACGGTTGAATTGATTCACAACTGCATCAGCTCAGAGACCTAACTGAATTCTCATGGAACATCTTCCTTTGCAGCTGCACTAATTTAATGGCAGGAAACATTTCAGACAGTTCTGTAGCTGTTGCTAAGTATAAAATATTCTAATGCAAGAGACTACAATCCATTGGATCTTATATCTAATTCCAATAAGTGTATCAAACCTCTTAAATATAAAAGGATAAATAGCATTAGAGTGCTTAATATTCTTTCTGCAGACAGATGGAATTCACTTTACCATCTGCATTTTTTTTTTTTAGGTTTAATATGTTTTGGTTTTGTTTTTGTTTTGTTTTATATGGTAACAATGGAGGATTTTACACCAGAGTAAACTAATTAATGGCCTAATCAGGTTTCATATAAATTAAAATCTTAAAAAAAAAGTATAAATATTTATGTAACTTACATATTTGGATTTATCAGCCATTCTTCTCTTATGTCTATCATTTTTTGTTTGTCTGGTGGGGTGGTTGCTGTTTATTTTTTTAAATACTTTTAGTTTTACCACAGGTTTTACTAGGAAAGGTGTTAAAGACTTTGAGGGGAGTATGTTACTGGGGCTATGTTAATGAAAGATTTAATTCATATTCCTACTAGTAGTCTGATAAGAATTTCCTAACTTAGGTTAGGTGCGTGAGTAACTGTTTAATTTCACTGGTGTTTTCTGCATGTCCATGCTCTGTTCAAAGCATATGGCAGAATACTAAAAAAGGCAACCACCTGTTTATCTTATTGTTGAATATCACTTTCTGAATTAAATGAAACTGCAGAGAAGGAAAAAGGAATTGCTATTTTTCTCTAGCCAAATTATCACGAGTAGTTTGGAGAAATCCAGAAAGTTAGATGAGATGAAGCTAATGTGGAATCACAAAAAAAAAGACAGAGGGGAAAAAGATAGGGAAAAAACAAACAGAGAAATGACAAAAATAAAAAGGTATAAGAAATCTTCCTGGGGATTGACTTTGTCGCAGTACAGTAAGAGCACGAGAGTCTCTGAACTCAGACCAAATCAAAAAGCACAACCTTACCCAGGAAGGACAAAGAAAGAAAAATGGCAGATTTGTTACCAATTCCGTTTATTTCAAGCTTTTCAATAAATACAGTTCTATTCTGTTTCAAGCAATGCAATCTCAATGTATTTGCTAATAATATATCCTGGTATGGTTTTTAAGGATGACAACATAGGAAAAATGTTACAGGATTCTAATAAAAGAAAGACACATTTTACTCCTACAAGATATACCATTGTTCAGTTGCTGTTGGTTTTTTTGGGTTTTTTTTGGGGGTGTTTTTTTTTTTTTTTTTTTTTTTGGTCAAATTTCTCTGCTAGTTGTGGTCTCACTCCATATTAGCAGATTTCTGTTTGATGAGAAAAAGTCTAAATTTTACTTCACATACCTAACACATTTACTACATGTGTATATACTGCATCATCTTCTGATTAAATAGCAAAACCACAAATAATCTTTCTTTGTAACATTAGTTACTCAGTTGCCAACACAAGCAGCTCCAGTGCCAGCATGATCTGCAGCAGAGCACTTTAGCACAGTGGACAGACAGACCAGAAGCATTGGTGGCCAGGCCTCTCCACTTATAAAAAGAAACCATAGGTAGCGCTAGCAGCGAGGAGTGCCATGAACAGGGTGGGCAAACAGGCAAGGTGTGTTAGCCAGGATATGGAGCAGTCAATTGTGCAGCAGTCCACATGGAAGGGCAGGCAGGAAGGGTGCTGCGGCCCTGACAGCTTGATCAGAGAGCAATGGCATCTGCCCATCACAAAACCATGGTGTCTCTAAGCTCTGCACCACCATGACTGATGCAGCAGCCCAGACAGCTCTGGTGGGAACATGCTGCACACCCAGGATCTCAGCTTCAGGGTTGTCCTGCTTTCACGCCACTACTTGACATGCAGCAATGAGCACGCCTGTGGGACGAGTGTCCTGGTACAGGAATTCATTCCTCTGCTTAGTAACTGACATCAAGGAGGAGGTTACTAAGTTGAAGAGCATCAGGGAGCCTGAAAGGTAGATTACTGGAATCACACTCTTTCCCTGGGACAGGCCAGACAGGCAGACAGGACACATGGTGTGGAGGATTCCCTATCTTGAATGTCTTGACTCAAGCAATCAGGGGCAATGGCGATAAGTTCTTGCACAGCACAGCTTTTTTGTCACTGAACAGTGCCATCACTTCCCAGGTACAGAGTTTTGCAAGTGAAACTGAACAATTACAAGCATAAAAGTTCATCTAGGTTGGGTGTGTTGCTGAGGTTAAATTGTCCTACAACCTGCATCAAAATTGCATCCATAAAGAAAATAACTTGCAGACACAGCTGGTGAATGAGTCAATCAGAGGAGACGCCCCACTGGACCTCCTGTTTGTGAAAAGAACTAGTGGGTGATGTGATGGCTAAAGGCCATATTTGGCATAGAAATAATGAAAACATAGTTTTCAAATTATGGAGATATAAGGAACTGTGTTCATCTTTGGGCACCTCATTACAAGGAAAAGATGGAGGTGCTGGAGTGTGTCTAAAGAGGGTGACAAAGGTGTTGAAGGGTCTGGAGCACAAGTCTTATGAGCACTGGCTGAGGGGTTGTTCTAGAGAAAAGGAGGCTCAGGGGGAACCTTATTCTATTCTACAATAACTGGGAAGGAGGTGCAAAACGTGCAGAATCACAGAATTCAGTACCATAGAATATTCTAAGTTGGAAGGGCCCCACAAGAATCATTGAGCCCAACTCTTAAGTGAATGTCTGTCACTGTTGTGTTAGGAACTGCAGGTACAGCAGCAAGAAATTACTCCAAGCTTACAAAAGGCATGAAGCAGGTTTATTGAAAAGACTCACTCTTTTATAGACAGGTTCATGCACTAGAATCATATTGGTTAGCAGGTAATACCCCTCAGCCCATTGGTGCAAGAAGGACAAACATCTTCTTGAAAACACTTTAGTACAAACATCACATACCTCATGCATAGCATGTTCCACAAACAGCAGGTGCAGAGATTGTTTCAATTCTTCCTCTGCACTTTCTCACAACTTACATAGGACAGCCTGTGAGCTGAGTTGTGAGCTTCTCCCTGTGACCAAGCTGTGAGCAACCACAAATGGCCCACAAGGGTATTGAACGCACAGCCTGGGCATTATTAGCATCAAGCTCTGACTGATGTGGTGATAGGGGGATTGGTCTGTTCTTCCAGGTAGCAAGTTACATTAAGACGAGATTAAATAAGAGGCCTCAAGTTGTGCCAAGGGAGAATTAGATCGAATACAAGGAAAATATTTCTGCCCCAGAAGGGTTGCCAAAGCTTCCCAGGGAAGTGGCTGAGTCCCCATTCCTGTGGATGTTTAAAAGACCTGTAGCTGTGGTGCTTAGCAACATTGTTTAGTGGTAGACTTGGCAGTGCTGGATTGATTAATGGTTAGGCTTGATAAACTTCAAGGTCTTTTCCAAACTTAGCAGTTCTATGGCTTTATGAATAATAAAAACTTATCTACATGATGAAAATATATTAATTGCATTTTTAAAAGAAAGCTGTGTTCTGTCTTGATTTCAGTATTTTTGCTCTCATTGCAAATCATTTTGCATTTCTCAAAATACTGAGATGATGTCAAATACTCCTATTAATATGGGCAAAAGGAAGCATATTTAATAGAGATGATGGGTAAACTGTTAATGAGGACACTTTGAATAATTCTTATCTGTCTATAAATAGTTGACAAAACTGATTATAAATTTAGGCATGGAGCCTGGTGTATGAAGTGAGAAAAAAGCAATCTGAATAGCTTTAAAACTTGTCTTTGAAGTGCTAAGGGTGATATCCATTAGGTCACTTAGGTTTTGGGTGGGGGAGTTGTTGGTTGGAGGGGTTTTTTGTTTTTTTACTGCATTATTCTTTAATGGACTTATCGATAAGGTGGTTTTTAGGGAATTCTGAAATTCCTGTATTTACTTTAATTTGATAATATGTGTCTGTTTTCCTTGTTATTCAATTACATGATGGTAATTTAAATTCTCCAAACTAGAATATGGTAATGAGCTCTTCAGGGAATTAAACTTCAATCAGCCTGGTAACTGAAACTAGTAGAGAATACAGCAGCTCACGTATCTGCTGACATGTTGTTTTGACATCCTATGATACCTTTATGCTCCCTAGTTCTCCTGATGGAGCTGTTGGTATTGCTGATTTTGCCTAAAGAGCTGAAGGTCCAGATTTTTCAGTCTACCCAGAGTGGTTACTTGTGTGCTGGGATAAATTAGACATCATCAGAGGGTTGATGAAGATGGTAGAGGACCTGTAGAATGCTCCTTTTCTTGGCACAACCAGTGATCTACCAGGATCCTCTTTAGCATGTTAAATGACAGAATACATCTTTCTATGCTTTCTTTATTGTTACGTTTTAGTTTTGTTTTCACTACTCTATGATTCTTAGGACATGTAAATCCTTTCTTTTCTCAACTCATGGACACCAAATTTCAAGAAAATACTGACATTTCACAAGCCAGAGCTACATTTTACTACCATGAAATATCTTCCTTTTTCCAGAATTCAATTGATTCGCCCTATTCTCCATGACTAATGTTATAAAGTTCTGTCACATTGCCAATGCCCCTCAGTTTTGTAGAATTTGCAACTTTTGTCAAGTCCTACAAGCAGTCTGCATGACTGGTCCTTCTGGTATGTATTTTCTCTTGCTATGTTTCTTTTCTTCTTTATTATCTCATTTGGCTGGTCCTTACATATATTGTGCCTCTGCATATTTAGCCTTGCTTTGTTTTCTGAGGCTCATATACATAGGTTACATTTATGTCTATTTAACCTCAGAATTTGCCATATATATTTCACAGCATAGTTTGCTACCAGTTAGTGTTGCTGTCTGTGGGTGTCTCCTAGCTTGAGACCACCCACAGACAGGACATTCCAGGTCGTGGTTCGAGTTCTTGTTCTTCCCTTTTTCTTCCCAGCTCCAGCACCCAGGGAGATGCGGAAGCCGTTTTCTGAGGTTTTCAAGGTTGTTTATTCTTTCTTTTCTAAGGAATTTTCTCTCTATGTTGCAGCAGTCTGTTTTACAAGCTGGTCAGGAGCACACTCTCTGCCCAGAAGGCAGGTCTTATCTTTTTATACCATGAAGTATGTAATTAATGTTTACTGCTAATTTCAATCTGTGACCCTTACATTACATTGTCCAGTTCCCTAACAAACCAATCCAGAAATGCCACCCTGGCTCAAAGATGGATGACATGAAAAAGGAGAATGACATACCACGTGTAAAAATCCTGCATTTTAACGCTTAAGTTTCTTATCATAACAATGTCACAAACTCATATTTCTACCTTTTAACAATCTAATTTTTACTCTACTTAACTTTTGTGACTTGTAATTCTTCCTGCAATGATGATAATCCTTTCTTGCGAAGCCAGGGGAACACCCTGGACTCCCACAGTTAGCTTTGAATGTCTGCCAAGCAAATAATAATAAATGTGAAGAACGTATGATAAAATGTTGCAGTTTGTGCAACCATTTGTTTTCAGGCAGATTTCACATAAAATAGTAATGTGGAAGCTTTAAAGACTGTCTCAAAAACATTAGGTATAACCATATTTCTGCCTTCTGGACAAAACTATTCTAAGCAGTTCAGTTCCAGCACTGATTTAATAGTCTTTATTTTTTCACAGATTCTGAACTGCCATTGTCATAATACTGTAAAAAAACTATTGGGATCACCCAATGGCTGGTGATCTAGTGCTTCCAGAACTTTTGGTTTTTGCCAAGAAATCTGTGTCTTTTTCCCAGGTAGTTTTAACCATCTTCAGCATAGTCTCTTCTTGAGCTACTCATATTGGACAGCTGAGGCACATAGTCAGAAATAGAACTCAAATGGATGATCAGTTGCTGAAGTACATTTTATGACAAGATTACTTATTTCTAGAAGTGCCAATTCCTTAAAGTTAATCTGAATGATTAGTTTGGATAAAAAAATTGACATTACAGATATTTGGAGTAACAAGCTATGTTCCAAGACCTTTTGAAAACCCTTGAGGCTGAAGTATACCAGGCACAGTTGACATTCTGTCTTTATAGACAGGAAATTGGTAAGAATGTCAAGTGCTCTGCACATCTCCAGCATCTACACAATAGATGACATTTCAGGAAAATTGTGTATTTAAGGTTTTTTAATTATTTTGGATTTTCAGAATTTTTTGGGGGGTGGGAGGGAATGAAGAGAATATGTTTGCATTTAATTTAGATAAGATTCAAATTTAAATAAATGCACTTTCACAACAAAATCCTGACTTTTATTAAATTCCTCTAATATCAGTAAATCAATTTCCAGTTTCCACAAAGGTTTGTGTTTACATAAGCATATAGACACATAGCTACATTCATAAATATATTTAATATTAAATATATTTAAATATAAATTATCAAAAATAAATAACATTATATAATAGTTTTAATGTAGTTATTATAATAAATATGTTTAATATAGTTCTTAAATATTTAATATGTTTTCAAAAGCTCTCTCTCTACTTAACAGCAAAATGGGCAAGGTATCTCTACCTGTATTCAAAAATTAATAATATTGAGTATTTTCCCTAACATTTACTATTTAAGTGTTTATGGAAAATTTCCTTCCCTAAATCTGATTTTACTCTATTTTATATTAAAAGTGGTTACAATTTTAACTTGATTCATTCTCAATGTAAGTTACTGAAGGTTGTAATAAATCTTCATCAATGAAGCTGAGAAGCAACAGATCCGTCTCCACTCTGTCATATGTTAAATAGTTAAAATTATTGTATATTATTATTCATATTATATGATGACATTTTTCTTTTTTGAATAGTATTTGGCTAATTTTAAGAGGTCAGCCAATACAAAGAGTTTGTTAATAGAATGGTGAATTCTTTCTTGTTATGCAAATTTTTTTCATTAAATATCCACATTATGAACAAGCTCCTATTTTTCAAGGATGTCAGTGAAAGCAGGCATCCTAATTCAAATTTTTTGACATATTTACTTTTGAACTGTTGTCATAGTTATCATTTTAAGAATACATTTTGCAGATTTTATCTGTATATTTTCAGACTTCATAACTAAGTAAATAAACTATAAAAATAATACATTATTTATAGGTTTTTCTTTTCAGTTAGTATATAAAAACTAACAGAAAATAATTCCACTGTGGCACTCTCTTTTTCCTGTAATACTTTTGAAATAGCAGAAAATTATTCTTCTCTGTCTGTGGTTCATTGTTCTCTCCAGACATTTCCAACTAAAATTAACCAGAGCGGGCTCCATTTTCTATCTATTCAATTGCTTTTATTAGATTATATCATGCCTGTTCCCTCAAATTGCACAAGGATTCAATACAGAAGAAAAAACCCACAGCCAAAAGTTATGCTACTGTTAGAATGACATTTTCTATCAGCACTGTCTTGCTTACCTATACAATTTTACTGTGCTGGCATCAGAGCAGGAGCAATTCTTTTCTCTGTGTGGCCATGCTGAAGGCCACTGTGAAGACTCTGCAGTACCTAACTCCATTGTATAAAGTTAATGTCAGCAAAACAATTATTTAAAGCCTGTTCCTGAGAACTTATATTTCTGTGGAACTGTAATTTAACCAAAGTCAAATGAGAATCACTGACTTACCTCAATTCCTTTGTTATACTTGCCTCTGGAGTTACCAGTTATTAGCTTCACAGAATTGTTGTATTTAATTTGGCCCTTCTACCTAGTTACTTTAAAGCAAACTGGCTTATGTTCAAATGCCTGTCATTTTTTAATAGTCCTTTTTGGAAACAGAGTAGTTTATTCTATTAAACATATTTCCACTCTGTCATTTACCTCTAACAGAAATACAGTCAAGAGCCAGCTCATGAATGTATACACAATTTATTACAAATAGGAATGTAAATGTAGAGAGGGTAGTAGGGATGGGAAAGATAATAATATACTTTGAGGAAAAAATGAAAGCAAATAGTTTAAAGGAAAATAATTTACATGCATAAAATAAGTGGAAAATAATTCAAATTGAAAAAAATAAAATCATTATATAATAGGGGCATTTCATAATAGAGTCATGAGCCTGCTGTATTGTGCTTGAAATTTCCAAGATGAAAGTAAACTTCATCTGCAAAATTTAAGTTTCATCCGCAAATCCCTGAACTGAGATGAATGAGCCTAATACCTCAGCAGAGACAATCTATGACATATAGCCAAGGCATTTATAAACATACCTCTTAAATTATCTTGAAAATAAGGACAGGAGAAGTGTTGTTACCTCAAAGCCTTCTCATTTCTAGGCTGAACAATCCCAAGTCTCTTAGCCTTCTTTCACAGGAATGCCTCATGGGAATGTCATGAGGTTCAAGAAAGCCAAATACAGAGTCCTGCACCTGGGTCAGGGCAACTCAAGTATTCAGATAGGCTGAAGGGCAGAGGGATTGATAACAGTCCTGCAGAACTGCAGGATTTGGGGATGCTGGTGGATGAAAAGCTGGATACGAGCTGTCAGTGTGTGCTTGTAGCACAGGAAGTCAGTGGTATCCTGGGCTGCATCTAAAGCAGCATTACCATCAGGGTGAGGGGAGGGATTCTGCCCCTCTGCTCTGCTCTTGTGAGATCCTACCTGGAACACTGCGTCCAACTCTGGGGCCCCAATACAGGAAAGACATGGAGAGGGCCAAAAATATTAACAGATGGCTACAACTCTCTTGTATGGGAAAAGTCTGAGAGAGTTGAGATAGCTCAACTGGGAGAACAGTAGGTGGGGGAGATCATATTGTTGCCTTTCAGCATTTAAAAGGGGCTTACAAGACAGATGGGAACAAATTCTTAATAGGACCTTTTGCTATAGGACAAAAGGTTTTGAACTAAAAGAAGATAGATTTAGATACATGTCATAACATTTTTTGGGAACAGGTTGCCCAGAGAGGTGGTAGATTCACCATCCCTAGAAACATTTAAGATCAGGCTGGACAGGTCTCTGAGCAACCTGATGTAGTTGAAGACATTGCAAGGGCATTGGACTATACAATCTTTAAAGGTCCCTTCCAAATATTCTATAAACACTCTTAACAATACAAGTGTTTCACAGATTTCTCTTGTGCTGCTAAATTCTAAGATAAACCAGAAAGTCAAAGCTTGATCATGATTTTCTGAGAATGATAATTCATACCACCTTTTCCAGCCTTACCAAAGAAGCTTCATTTTACCACAGATCATAAAAATGGAAGGCAGGAGGGAGATCATTCTGCAAGTTATCTCCATCTGCTTCCCAGCCAGTCTCTCAAGCTGCATGCCAAAATTAGCCTGTCACCTCCCAGCAAGTCATAGAAGTATTACTAATTAAAATATTATCAACATGTCAGATTTGATTTTAATCAAGTAATTTCTAGTGCTGTGCACTAAAGTAGATCTGAAAAACCACTGGAAAGTACATTTTAATCCCTTTTCTTCATTTGTTTAATACATAGTATAAAATTGTTCCAAGTAAATCAACTCTGTAAACTAATTCAATTTTCTTTCTACTGTGTGAAGACGTCACTAAGCACTGTACCTACCAGCTTAAGAAAATGGGTAATGAGCTAGGAAGTACATGGAACTAAGAGCCTAAACCACTTCCACCTTAATAGTTCATTTTTGACAGATTCATTAAAGATTACCCATTACTTTGAAAGTACCTCCTCTCTGGACATCATCCATAGATACAACAAATTTTAGATAAAAATCCCAGCTTTTTAATTAATGAAAATCCTTCAAGTCTTGCTTTCCTAAGTGGCTTCTTTTATCATTTAACTGCTTTAAAATACAAAGAATAAAACAAAATGCTTTAAAATACAAAGAACAAACCAAAAAGTTTCATGAGAAATATAAGAATGTAACCATTATCTATACTGTGTTAGGTACATAACTTTTTGTCAGTTAGATAGTCTAGATGAGTTGATTCCAAGGTAAAATTTATCACAGGAAATTTTAGCTGATTAAAATTCATGCATCTAGTTTTAGTAGCTTGGATGCAGAAGATCTGGCTAAAGAATTAAGGCTTGAGGTGGGCTCATCACCAGGATTTAGATCTAAATTTAGCTTTCAAATGTAGTTGTCTAGGCATGAGTCCAGTGACATGATTCAGTTTTTAGAACACATGCATATACCATTAGGTGGAATGCTCCTGAGAAGACATCTGTAAGATGATAATTCTGACAACAGAAATTTATACTTTCCTGGAGCAGTATCTGGAAAGTAAATGAGATACAGCAGAACTTGTCAAATAAAACTAAATGGTCTTTCTTACACTCCTAAAAACTACTACTAATTAAGTTACATCTACTGTAGCAGTAACTTAGACACTTGAAAAATGGGCTTCACTGATTAATCTTATGGTTAGAGACATTGAGGTGTTTGAGTGAACACTTCCTCCTGTCTGACTGCTGTGACCCTGGAACGGTTAGAGGCCTTAGTCCTGCTAGAACAGCAATGACAGGCAGCTGCATTCTTTCCATAGTTCACATGTGTGTACTTGCACATAAATACCTAGATAAAGGGGTTTAACAGCATTTAATAAGCCTTAGGTAGATCAAGATGTCTCCATGGATGTAGCACACATCACACCATATATAAGTAGATGAAATGGTAGCTAAAGAACATCTGGGAGTCACACTTCACATCTAAAGCAGCATCAGACTTCTCTGTTTAGCATGCTGAACTAATTTCCAAAGACAGAGTACAACTGCTGTATTAAGCATCTATATTTACATGCAAATTTGCCTCTCTACAAGCTGGAGTCCATCTTGATATTTAATAACTCTTGCCATATTGCCAATAAAAATCTCCAGTATTCAGTCTCTTTTTTTTTTCCCCTCCATGCAAGCCCTCTATGATTATAAGAGCAATTTCTCTACACCTCCTTAGGTACCTCTTTGCTTACTCAGATTTTACATTAGTGTACACAAATTGCTTCAGTTTTATTACACTGTCTCTGAAAGTAGAACTATATAATTTTCTTTGGATACAAATCTAGTTCTTAGCAGTTGTCTCCTGTAGAAACCCAGTTTTAGGAAGAAGCCATTATGCTGCAAATAAAATTATATGGGTATAAAGTGACTTTTCTACACAGTCAATTTAGCTCCAAAACTGGATGTCAGTTTTTGTGTACCCTGTTCTGCCCTGAGCAGATGAGACTAACATGATACATGAATGAAAACATGTTTTTGCAGAAATCTAGATATCTAGATAAACTAGATATCAGTCCTTGATGAGCAAACCTTTTAAAGGAATTGATTAAAATATTAAAGAACCACTGTGAGACAAGGTGAGCAAATCAGAGTAAAATGTTCTGTGGCCATGTTGAAAATGGATGAGAATTAAATTAGCAGCATATACAATAAGACTAAGAAAAATAAGTGAATTTCAAAATAATTCTATTTAAATATATGTACTTTATAAGTTTTACAGCACTGTCCAATAATTTATTTAAAAGTTGTTGGACAGACTAAAATTCACATAGATAAGTCTTCCAAAATTACTGAGCGAAAGTACTACCACATTCACTAGTATCCTTTAAGAGTTAAATACATGTTTTCTGATCCCATCTTGATTTTTCATGATGGATATATTAAGGCATCTTCTGAATAAACTTTCATAGAAGACATTTAAATGTTGCTGAAAAAAAAAAATAGAGGATTTATTTTAAATTTATCTGTCTATAAATGGGAACAAAATCACACCCACAAATTAATTCCTGAAATATGTTCCTGAGGTCTTCAGGTTAATGGGTATTAATGGACAGAAAGTCTTTTCAGTGAGGGTGATGAGGCACTGGCACAGGTTATCCCAAGAAACTTTAAATGCCTCATCCCTGAAAGTGTTCAAAGCCAGGTTGGATGGAACTTGGAACAACCTGGTCTTGTGGAAGGTGTCCCCTTGGCAAGTCAATTTGAAATAGTTGAACATTAAAGTCCATTCCAATCCAAAGCATTCTATAACTGGAATTCTATGACATGTACAAAATCAGTACTCTAACCAGTGAGATACTGAATGATCTGAGTTGAACTGTGATTCAACACAGAAATTATTCAAGTTTGTTTTGTCTTTTT
>VXBU01012446.1:8780-40031 GCA_013400315.1 Bombycilla garrulus | reverse complement strand
TATGACTTATAGGGCAAGGTGTTAATGGCCTATTAATAGGAGATAGTCTAGGGGAGGAGGCAAAGAAAAACACTGCCTCTCCTTTGTTTTAACAGTTAATGAAGATGGAGATAGAATACAGACCCTTTGGCACATTTTATATTGTAACTTAAGACACAGACCCTCCCCTCCTTCTCCTGGGGAAAGAGATGAAGACAAACAATATGTGACAGATGTTATTCACATTGCTTAGTGCATGAGTAAAAGCACTCAGATTACATGGAAATCACCATAACCAAAAAGAAACCAAATCACAGAATAATTGAGCTGGCAAGAGGTCTCAGGAGATCTTTTAAGTGTATTGGAACCCCCTTAAAAGGTCTCCTAAAATGCTGAATTTTATTGTGTTAAAAGAAGTTTGAAATATTCACAAGAAAAAAAAAAGTGGGGGAAGTGAGAATTACTATAGTAAGTTTATCATAAATAAACTAAAAGAAGGAAAAAGTAACACTTTAGAGAAAAGTATCATTTAAAGGAAGCACAGTAATTTGAATGACAGGAAACATAAATCCTAAGCTGTGGGTGACATGGGTCAGATATTTTAGGGACAAATGTCAGGGACTGCTGCAAGCCTTGCTTATCTAACACTTCAAAAAAACTGTGTAATTCTAAACAGCCTTCTAAAATGCTTTATCAGTGCTCTGATTCATGTGTGGAGATGCCCTGAAGAGACTGGTGGAATTACGTCCTCAAAGTGTCAGCTCAGCCTTAATGTACAGGCAGCTGAGTTGTGAGTTCTCATTTGCAATATGCAGGGAGGAATTTTGAGGCAAGCCAAAACTGGTGACTGGGTTTTCTCTAAGAGACCTCATGGTAAATTAAGATGGCTCACCCACTGCTCTGTGAAGGGCCAGAAAGCAATGAGCTGCTTTGTGCTGTATTCACTCCAAACCATAGTCAGTATCTCAGGCTCTCAGGAGTGCTTTCAGCACCTGCACTTAGATTACTTAGAACCAACCAGTGACTACCAGTGATGGCATGCAAGGGGGGCCTGGATAAAGACAATGCTGTAATGAATTAAATCCTTGCTCTTTGAGGGCATTGAAATAGGTAGGAACTGATTTTGAAAAGCTGGTAGAGTTTGCATCTAGATATAGCCATGTAAATCTGATTGTCTTCCAGTATCACCTACATTAGTGATGAAACTGGTGGAACATGTGGTCTGTGCCTAAAACTTTGCTTCTTGGGAGTAGTGTTCTGATGGCAAATTATGCAGAGCTGTGCCTGTCCTGGGACTAGGTTTAGATAATCCTTTTGCCAGTGTAAACCATCTCTGCTGGAAACAGCATGGGAGAAATAGCATACTCTGTCTTCAACCAAAGCTGGGACAGCAAACCAATGTCACTGATATGTTGCTGTTATTTATTGAATACTTTTGTTATTTTGGTTTTTTCTTAGCAACTCTAATTGTAAACACTCTGTTTTGAGAGGTTTAATTCATCAATTAATCACTTGCTGCTGTAGACATCAAAAAAATCTGGTCATGTGTTAGAAGGAGATGTGTCAGCGTTACTTAAGGCTGGTTGATTTAAGACACTGCTGATTATATAAAATCATAGAACAGTTTGGGTTGCAAGGGATATTGTAATGGTCATCTGGTGCAACAACCCTACAATCAGCTAGGACATCTTCAACCAGGTTGCCCAGAGACCTGTTCCCACGGATCTTGGATGTTTCTAATAATGGGACATTCATAGCTTCTCTGGGCAGCCTGTTCTAGCTCCTCACAGTAAAGAATTTCTTCCTGATATCTAATCTAAAAGAAGGATCATTCTGGTAGGTGATAGAGCTGGGCTGCTGTGTTTAACTCAGCTTGGGATGCAAGATGATGCTTTGCAGATCAGAAAAGGAATGTTACAGTAATTTTTGTATTCAGTTTGGACAAGAGGATATGGTGGGGCAAACCAGAAAGACTGTTTTGGTTTGTCCTTACAGCATCCTGGTGAGGAGAAGTGCAGCTGGTGTGCCATGTCAGGGTGGGAGGCTGAGGCTGCAGGTAAGACTCTGGGGTTCTGCTGCTGTGGTACAGCTTCTCCAAGGAGGAAGGTGAGCTGTGGTCAGCACAGGAATGCCTGGTCTGTGACTGGCTCATGATTGAGATTTCAACCCTGTTTCTTGCCACTGCTGTATGGGCAACATAGGAAATGTTTTGGCATGGAGTGTGACTGTAGCGTTTGCTCTGCCTAGGGTTTGTGGTGACTGGGTTATAGTCTGCCTGTGACACCATGTCAGAGAAGGCAGGAACTGGGCAGCCCTCAAAGTCTGTTTTTAATAGTAAGAAGGCGGGGGATGGAAATATCTTCCATGCCACAGAATCAGGCTGCAGAAGGAGGATTGTCTCCCAAGAGGGTGACAGTGCTGCAGGGCCAGTGGCTACTTCTGAGAAATGTCATCTGCTCTTCAGATCTGAAGCACAGTGGCTGCTGGTTAATGATCTCTGTAGTAACCATATGGATGGTTAAATTTTAGAAAGGTGGGAAACTTGATAACACATGAAAAGTACAATAATGGGAGTGAGATTTTTCTGTGTTGTATTTTATACAAGGTTTCCCCATTTACATATTCTTTCAATATGGAAACTTCACAGCTGTAAATGTAGATTAATTGCCCTCCTATTTTGATAACTCCAAGTTTTGTGTACTCTTAATGTCTATGGTTTCAAAATTTATTTATTTTCTGAGAGCCTGACCCTTTGTATCCAAAAGGACACACATTCCAGCTTTTTAAGAGGTACCAAAATTTTCATTCCTGCAGAAATTTCTCCCTTCTCTTGAGAAAACTTGAATTAACTTCTGAAGTTTGGCATATTCTGGGGTCACCAAGAGTGAAGGCTGACCTCCAAATCTTGCAAATGGATTGCATAGCTTCAATATTTTAGGCTTTCAGCTGCTGTGTTCAATGCAGAGAAATCAGGTGGTATCTGTTTTTCAATGAGCATGGTTTTCAGAGCAAATTGTAATGATCTGGTTAGTCAGAAAATCTCAAGAACTCTTATGAAGACTCATGCAAAGCATTAACTCTATACTACCATGTGCTTTAACAAGAGCAAATGACAAAAAATATGTTTTTCAAGTGCTTCATTTTAGTATCACAGCACTTATGCTAAAAATTTGTATAATGTTACTAAAATTCAAATTCCTAAAACATTACTTCCAATAATATTTTATAGATACCTAGTGTGAACACATATATGTATGGCTGTTTCCTTGCTATTTCAGATGTCCTGCCAAATGATGAAATGTTTAGTTAAGCCCTAATGGTCCAATAAGTGTTCTTTACTTCTTGATGCTGAACCCTGTGGTTAGAAGTTGTGACATCATAAAAGGCAGTAATTTGTTTCCCTTAATTCTCTGGGAATGGATTTCAGTGCTAGAAGGGGAAAATAGTTATTGAAAAGTTATCTCTGTGAAGGAAAGAGAAGAATGAAAAGACATGAATTACGCCTGAAATAGTTAACTAATTGCCTGTAATGATATATTTTGGCACAAATCCATGTCTGTGGAAATCAGGTTTATTGATCTGCCTCTAAGGTTGGGAAGAGGATTCTAAGCTTCCCATCTCTTGAACTCCCTGTAATATGACAGAATCCTCTCTGTGAATGCATGTGTGCCAGGAATTTAGACAAATAAACCTATTGGGCTGGAAACTTCTGGATTTTCATGTAGTGCTAGGTAGACAGGAAAGGAAATTACTCAGTCTGGTGCTGTAGTGGTACCTTTCTGTTCAGCTCTAGACACATTCTGTCTGGTCTTCATGGTTTAATCCCTGTTTCTTCCTTTATTATGACTTTGATAGACAACATTGAAATGAGTGATGGTGATGTAAAGCATTACACCAGGGAGTCACATGTTTTTGTAAATACCGTGTTTCGGGCAATAGGGTTAATGTTGATCAGAAGAGAACTGGAAAGTACCCTGAAAAACCAAATCTCAAGGGAAATCCTGTCTTTTATGAAGTAGACTGCTTTGCAAATTTTATCAGAAACAGCAAGCTCTTTTTCCCTCCAATACAAGAAAGGAAGGAAATTCTGATCTCCTCATATCTGGACAAAATTGCTCATGTCACCTGTTGCAGCTTAGATTCTTCAACATTTCCAGTTGAATTCATTGGCAGAACACAAAAGGTGGTTCCACATGAGCAGTGAACATCTCACCAGTAGAAAGTGTTCATAAAAGCCAACATTATCAACAAAGTCGTCTTTTTGTGTCACAGACTTTTTCTCCTACACTCATTTGGAGAAAGAGAAGAAAGCAGAGATCATGGAGAGCCTTTTAACCATGACCCCATGAGGCTGAGACTGTGAAAGTTTGGGGAGTATGTTTTTTATCCTTTTGTTACCTCCACTGTGAACTTACAAAAAACATGGAGTCTTCACTCCTCACAGTTTGGCACATCTGGCCAGACCTACTTGGGAAGACAAGTGGAGAGACTGGGAGCTGGTTGCAAGGTAATGATGCTCTGCAGAAAGCAGAGCTGTTTATTGCTGAAGTCACTCTGTAAACATTCAGCCTCCAGGTTTTTCACAAAAGGTAGTGTCATCCCGCAGTGTTTTTTCAGCACAGTTGGCAAATGTGCACCTAAGCCATGTTCATGTGTAGTAGTTGTTGGTTTCTTTGTACAGAATGCTTGAAAAATGACTCAAAGGCAATGTATACAAAATACAAAAAACAGTTGGAACCACTGGATATGATTCAGTATGAATCAGTGAGTCAGCAGGCTTGAGAACTGGGAATAATTTCTAGTGTGAAAAAGCAGACCTCAAGTCATTGGACCAAAAGATTGTAATGAGAATAAACTGTAAGAACTTCTGTAGTTTGCTGTCCAGCCATGTGAAATACCCAACAGAGAGAATTCCAGCATTGAGCACAGGGACTACCCTTTGTAATCAAATTGCAATCCATGTTATTCTCTTGTGTTGTTAGAAAATTACAGACAAAACCGTGGCTGCTTCCAGCAACCTAGGTTGGAAAGGAAATAATTCAGGCGAGCTACAAGTGTTTGTCCCAGATTGTCATAGTAGGTTTCTATTTTGATGCAATGTAGTTTTAGCATTTCACCTAAAGTCATACTCAAGATGGTAGTTGCTTTCAAAAGTTTTTCAAATTTAAAACTTTCTGCTAATTTCAGTGCTTTACATGGCCCTTTGGAGAATTGGTTGGAAAAGAGAGGATAATTAATATTCTTAGTTGTAACAAAGTTTTTTATTTAGATGCCTTAACTAGTTTATAAACTTCTATATTAGAATGCTATTAAAAGAGAGCACAATTACCAGAAAACAACAAATACTCAAGCACTTTCAGCTTCTGAAATTGATTTTGTGGAAAAAAATCCAGTGATTCTAAAGACTGCTATTACTCTTTGCTTGTAATCCAGATGGTTTCTTAATGGTCAGCTCTGCTGTTCTGAGTCAGTAGAATATGTTTGAAAGGGTTACTGAAATATCTTGCTACATTGCATGCCTTCAAAGAGCAGCAAGAGATGATGCAATGTCTTCAACTGATCACAGGGCAGCAAGGTGATTAAATCAGCATGGCAAGTTTCACAGCAGTCTGAGCTGATAGCAGCGCATCTTGAAATGCTAGAATCCAGTGAGGATAAACTATTTAAGTCATACTACTAATGTATTACAGACTGGAGTGCTCAAGAATTGTCTTTTCTCTCAGGCTCATTTTCTCTCTAGAGTTTAGTTTGTACTAAATGGATGAATTACAAAGTGTGCTGCCAACTGCCAAATAAGTTATGGACTCTGCTGCTCTGAAGGCTGGTCCTGAAGATGACACATCTCATTATGGTGGGATTTTAATCAAGATTTTTTAAGCAAGATTTTTTTGCCTCAAGTTTGCAAATATAATTCTCTAGTTCCTGTTGATGCACAAAATAACGGGACAGGCATTAATCCAAACAGCTTTCTAAGCATAAACTTAAAAAAAAAATACTGAGGGAGCTATAGGGGTTCTTTTTATTTGTTTGGTTTTTGAAGGGTTTTGAGTTTTAGGTTGGTTTTTCCTTTTTTTTTTTAATATACAGCACTTTCTTAAGAATATTAATAAATAACAGACTTCATTTGTCAGTGTTAACAGTGTCTAGAGAGTTTTCCTATTTGAGTTAACATGGCCCTGTCATGGGTAACACACATGTGGACTAACTTATGTACTTAATAATCAGATGAGTACAATCTAACTGGGAATGGGGTAGGATGGGAGCAGCCAAGATCCTGTTTCCAGGGTAATTTATATGCCTGATCAAGCATGTCAGCAGTAACTTCACTCTGTCCCCCACTGATGTTAGCAGTAAGTTTGATATGGCTCTTTGTGGTTTGTAAAAGCAGAAGTCAAAATGGTTGACTATCATGTAGTCTGAACACCTGGGTAAACTCTATGGAGAACAAGATTCCTCAGTGTCTATTTAAGTAAAACTTTCTTAAATTAAAAAAAAAAATAAATCCACTCCTAACTTCGCATTGATAGGTTTAAACTTTAAAACAATAATAATAAAAACACCTTGTTGTTAATTGTTTTAAGCAGAAACACTTTATCTTCTGCTTGTTAGGACACAAAGAGAGGAGGAACTCTCTTAGGAAAGCCTGGGAAAGTTGGCCTGGCAATATGCCCTGATGCTCAAGTAATAACGGGATTTAGTGGGCTAATAGGGTGGGGAGAAAATTCCAGTAAGAAATAACAAAAATATTTCTTATAGGGAAACTGGTTGTTTCAATGACTGAATGCCCCATGCTTGTCTGGCTTGTGCTGAGTTCAGACCTCTTGTGTAATATGTCTGTAAGGGTTTCCCTTTCAAACAACTCCTGTGTGAAACATCCCAGTGTTCATTGTCAAGAGCAATTTTACTTTAAAAGTTTTTGGGTTCTACTGTTCTTCTTGGATGCCTGTGAGATAATTATAAATAAATAACATAAAAAAAATCCTAGTCCTAAATTAATAACATCTAAAGAAACATTCAGAGCCCCCTCACTAGTATTTCAGACTCATAGTGTGTCTATTTTCATTGTACCCCATTACATTTCTACAGATGATTTCATCTTTGCCTGCTGCTAAAGCTGACATGCCTTCATAATTTTTCCCTTTTCTTCCAGTGTATTGTACCACCAAAGTTCATAGGAGGATTTTTTTCCTCACTCCATATTGATATGTGCTCCTACTGAGCTTTAGTTCTGCTTCAACAGAACTGAGCAGCTTCAACAGGCCCTGTTCTGTGTGCCAGTCTCAATGATTTTGTACTGAATGTGCTCACCTTGTAGAGTCTGAGCTGAGAGAATCAGCCCTTTTACTCAGTAGAAACAGGATTGATAGTGATCACAGTTCCCTCTTGTGAGTTTTTTCTTTAAAGCTGAAGAACAATTTTCTGCTTAACATTCAGTGAAAGCTGAAGTTTGTTAGGCTGAAGTTAAAGTGAGATTCTTCCTCTAAAGAAAATGTTACATTTACAGTTGCGTAAGATTTAACCCTTATATGCTGTTGAGGGCTGAGGTGCTTTCCATCAAATCATAAACCAAGAAATTGCCAGAAAAATAGTTATTGCTGAACAGATGTGTTAATTAGTTCCTCCACTCAGTCTGTGGGTGAAAGAGTTCACATAAGCAGAGGATATGAGCTTATAGCATGGACAGATGCATGAAGACCTGCTGGTGAAGCTGCAAGGGCAAAGAACCTGATCAGTAGTATTACCCTGTGAACTAAATCTTTAACCTCTGATGTCAACGGAAGAACTTTTTTTCATGAAGCCCTAATGCCAGTCCTCTAAAACCTTTTTACCGTAGCTGGTTTTGTGACTGGAGTAGGAGGAGAAACAGTCTTGGAAAAAAAACAGCCTTCCACTGACAGAATTTTTAGTTTATCTGTGGTAGAATGACTTTTTTCTTAAAAATGTTCTGTATGAGTAAACACGCACAAACTGCTTCCAATTCCTTGCCCTTTTTGAACTCCCTTGGGTTTGTATAATTGACCTTCTTCTTTCCATCTTCGTGGTCACATCATTCTGTAATCATCAGCAGCATATGCCTCTTCATCATATCAGCCATCACACTGCTGACAGGCCTTTCATTCTGGAATAAAGACGTTCTTCTTCCTAGGCATATCAGCATGAAAAATATCTACTTTCCTATGGCCTTGTCAAACATTCTTATTCAGCCTTTATTTTTTTCTGACATCTGTAAACAGCAGTGACTCTAATTGACTCCAAACTCTTGACACCAGACAAAACAAACCACACCATAACTCTGCTTGGGTGGGAAGGCAGCACTTTGATCTCTGTTCTATCAGTGTAAATAATGCTGGTCATTGTTTACAGTGAATGATGTTTGTCCTGTTTGTCTGCTCATGGGCAGAACCTGTCAGTGGAGATAGAAATGTCAAGTGGCATTTGACAGGAGGTGTGCCTGACACTTCTTGTTAAATGCCGTGCTGAGTGCAAGGCTCAGGTTTACTAAAGCTGAGTTAAGTGAAAGATTTGCTCAAATCTGTGTCTATTTGCTAACAGGTGGCTGGCACTGAGTGTGCTGAAGCTGCAGTTACATTTTGGATGCTGGATGGCAGTGACAGCCTTTGCTGCAGGAGCAGAGGGCAGGACAGAACACAGCAGGGCTTTATTTCTTCAGGCTCTGCAGGAGCGAACCTTCAAGTAGCCTATTAGAAATAAGCATCTGAGCTGTGATTAACAAAACTGCTGAGCTGAGATCTGTGCTATGGAGATGGCAGTGACAGAATAGGGAGTCTAGGCCTCTCCTTTAGGGCACTAAATGTTAAATAAGATGCGTGAAAGCACTCAGAGGTGACTTAGTAGCTATTTTATTGCACTTGAATCAGTAAATTTAAGTTTACTAAATATTTAATAAGTACAGGTTTTTTGGCAGTCAATACTATGCTATTTACTGCACCTTAAATTTGTGATTCAAATATTAAAACATGTGCTTACTCTACACTTTTTAATGTGATATACATGCACAAAATGTCACTTACCAATCCATTGATGTCTGGTGTCATGTAAGGGCTCTCAGCCTTGGAACATAATCATGAATGGTGTCCCTGCTCATGGAGTGATCACTGTCATACAACCAGGTCAATAGGGCCTCATGGTGCAGGAATTTATGGCATAAGGTGCTTGTTTTGCAGTAAGATTTTCTGCTGTGTTAATGCCATCTCATCCATTTATCAGTCCAACTCCAACAAAACTTTTTTTTTTTTTCTTTTTGGTTGGTGCTGCATTGTTGATGATCACCTCACACAACAGGATTAATTTTGATCTAGCTTACCTGCTGAGCATCAGCCTGGACCAAAGGGGAATTAGTTCAAACAGGAGTGCATCCATCACAGCTAATGAAGAAGATATTGGAGATAGTGAACCCAATTCACCTTTCTCGTGCTACTTCTTGCAACCTCTTGCTGCTTCTCACAGTTCAAGAATAGTCTTCAGATAAGGCAACAAGCTCACAACAAAGAAATGCACTTTATATCACACATGTGAGTCCATCCCAGGGCTTCAAAAGACAGGAGGCTTTCAAAGCAAAAAAAAGTCAGTCTTTAAAGCAATTAGTTACATTAATGTACCTTCCTTCCCTGAAGTCATAGATACAGATTTCTCTTGGCCATAAATAGCTGGAAAACTGGACGATGTATAAAGGACATGAGTACTTTTCCTTGTTATTTTCCTTTTATTTTTTGAAGTACTTACTCTTACCCACTTTTCCACCAGACGAAAGGAAACAGCTCTGGCCTTTGTTCATATTCTCATAGTGTGGAAATACCCAAGCCTAGTTCTTCAAAAACAACCGGTGATGATAAACTAGGAAAGCGATAAACAGTGAAGAATGAAAACTGTGCCATTGAGCCAAGGGAGATTTTTGTTTGTGCCTTCTGCATCTGAAAGCTTTGACCACTAGGTAGCCTGTCCTGTAGTACTCCTCTCTGTACATGTAGATTTCCTGAAGTAAATCCTCATCTCTTCCCTGACAAATTAAATGATCTGTGCCTTGGATCAGAAAAAGGTTTTAGGATATTGCCTCTTCTGATTTCTCATTCCCACAGGGATCTGGTAGATGCTCTTTGAGGATCTGGACTGAAGACAGTAACAGATGCTCAGTTCTGTTCAGCCTTGCCAGTGCCCAGAAGCCTGGTTCAGTATTTGCTGATCCCTGTAAGAGACTTTTTTGTTGAGACTGTAGGCTCCCAGTGAGGTTCTGTGTTCATAGATTTACTGGTACTCAATAGCAATGAGATAATATTGCTTGGTTCCTAATCTTAGAAGTTTATTGTATAGATTTTTGTTCCTTTAATTTTTTCACAATTCTCAGCCATATTTTTTTCCTCAGAGGTATATGTGACTATTAAACAGATTAAGGATATTGACTTTCATTGTTCTAGTAATGGCACTCCCTCATGTTTTAGAGAGCATTGCAAAGATAGGGCAAAAGGAGGTGTACAGAAAAAAATTGAGATCCTGCTCTTAGCATCCTCCTATATAGAAAGGGCAGAACAAGTAAATCAATAGCAAGTATTGAAGAAAAGCTTTTAAATGTGTAGCTACAGTGTTAAACAGTTGTTACAATTGCTTCAATTAAAGATAGATGATAAAATATTGTTTTTATATATTGATCAGGATGCTTTTCTCACCTTTTAGACATAAAGTTCAGAAAACATCTTCATTTTTCTCTTGTCATGTTCCATGAGCTTATCTTTAATAGGGCATCCAGCTGCTGGAAAAGTTTTTTTTTATCTCATACCAGAGATTAGTAATGTAGTCTGAGAGATCAGAAAGTTCAGATGAGCACATTAAATAAAAATCTTGTTCTCATTCTGATATCCTACTAAGTAGAAAAGAGATGGTTGAAAGAAAGCATCAGGGAAATTAAAAATCACTTAAAAGCACATTTCTCTTAACTAGGAGAGTTTCCTCAGATTCCTTGGAGATACTGGCTGCTCTCTCTGGCTCTGATTCAGAAAAGCATTCCTGCTCAAGTGCTTAAGGACACACTTATCTCCTCTTGAATCTGATGGTGCTGGAGTCTGGGAAGGTCTCTGTCTGCACTTGCAATGGACAGTATAGCACAGGACAACATGAAAATATTCTGCCTGCCGGGTCTCTGCACATTTTGTTGAACATGGGAAAAAAGCTTTGTGCAAGTAGACCCACAGAACTTGTATTGCCCACACCACTAATCTTTCACTGCAACATGCCTTAGGTGTGTTACTAATGTGCATTCTCAAGTGAAGATGCAAAGCCGTGATGATTCAGCTTTGATCAGAATGATTAGAACATTTATCTAAAGGATGAGCTTTGTTTGGAATATTGTTTCTTTGATCAAACAGCCTGTTGATTTTTGGTGCCAATTAAATAAATTCCAGAGGAAGTACTATGACAGTGATTTCCCTTCCAGTATGTTTGTACTTTGTAAAGCTCCTCAGCCACATCCAGATTCACACCAGGTCCAAGTGTAGCTTGCATGTGGTCAGCAAGAGGACATTGCTCATCATTTGTCCCTTTGGAGTAATGCTCTCACTGACAGTTTTAAATCAATATTCACTGCAGTCCACTTCATAAGGAAGAAAGTCATACAAATAGTGCTGTGCAGATCATCAATTTCTTTGGCATGTCTGCTGAGCTAAAATGTCAATGGGAAAGTTTGCAAGTTTCTTTTACTGTTTCTGCTGCACTCCTAACTGGTACTAGCCAGGATACTTGTAGATCTAAACAAACAGGTTTGGGCAGATGAGGTTATAACATCTTGTTTTGAATAGCTGTCAGTATTTTCTGGAGGAATCAGTGGGATTCATAACACCTTCTCCTGTGGATTTTGTACCCCGAAGCCACATTTCAAAAAGCTTTGGCCTCTCTCTACAGACATCTAGGTATTTGTTTTAAATTTCTAAATTTCCTTTAAAAGTGAGACACACTTTAATACAATTCTCTAGATAAGAAAAACATTTCTAAAATGAAAGTAGTAAGTCTTTAAATTTTAATTCATTTCTGTGCATCTACTTTATCACTTTCTTCAAGCCTCCTGCTTAATAATGTAAACCCTTCAGTCTCATCTGTGTGAATTGAGTAAATATAATGTTTATTTCATATCCTCTAGGAGGCCATTTTGGAATAATAGAGCATTTCACACAGCCTGCTTTTCACTTTACTTAATTTAGCTGAACTTGCTGACTACACATGAGCTGTTGACAAGATTTAAGTGGGAAATCTTAAACTGCCTGCTTGAAACTCACAGCATGGTGTTAGAATCAAACACCAGATAAGAACTTCTAAAATCCTATGCTACAAATAATTGTGTTCTAGATGCTTTTATAACTAATAGCCAATTTTTTTTGTTCACCTTGTATTTCTCAGCAAGTCTCCCATACTTCAGATAGATATGTTGAACAATATTTTTGAGTAAGGATTCCCGTACAAACCTCAGTTGCTATTACCAGTTTCAAGGCAAACCAATACTACACTTGAGTAAATAAGGTAGCATTTAATTTTGTGTTTTGAGGGAGACAAAGAAAAAAAGTACTGCAAGATAAAGAAGATATCAGTTTCTTAAAAAACACCAGGAAGAAGCAGTAAAAATTCTTATGAAAATAAAAACTAAAGCAGTAAAATCCAGCAAAGGCTTAGCAAAAATAAGAACTACAATAATTTTTCTAAATAAATCAGAAACTCCATCCTTGTGTTCCACTGTGGGGAGTAAGACCAACACTGGAACAGAAGTTGGATCAGCTGCAAGAATAGTTTTGTATTTTCTTTACCTCCACTGCTACAAGGTATTAGTAGGAAAACTTGTCTGTCAAAAGATTATCAAGGATAAATAGTAAAATTATTATAAACTCATGAACTTTGAAATTGAAAAAATTACTAAAAGGGAAAGTTGCAAAGAGAATTTGCCTTGTCATTTTATACAATATATTGCCCCTAAAAATTCTAAGAACAATATTTTCAGGTGATTTATTGTCTCCATCATGCAGTTGTCATCATAGATTTCCATACAAGATACTCCTGAAATAGAACAAATGCAAATGCAAAAGTCCTTTACACCTGGTTAAGGACTTGATTTGCACAGGTTCTCCTTCTCCCAAATGGAATTTAGCAGTACTCAGGCATGAACTGCCTGCTCAAAACTGTACAATAAACTGTGCTCAAGAACAGTGATCTAGAGAGCAAACAATGGAGGGAATGCGGTGCTCTGTGCTAGTCTGATGTGCTCAGAAATTAGAATTATTTTAAGCAAGATAGAAAGATCTATCCAGTGACATGTTCTGCAACTGGAGGAAAAAAAAGAAGAAATAATACTAATTTACTACATGATTGAAAGTATTACTTTTATTTTAAATTTATTTAAATTTTTATTTGTGGAATACTGAAGTACAGCTACTGCAGTTTTCTCTCTCCTATTAAAAAAAACAAGTAAAAATTTTTGAAAACAAAATAACAATTTTAAAAAAAGAAAAACAAAGGTAGTTTGGTGGGGAATACAATTGTAGAGAAGGAATTGGCAAAAGCTGCCCAGAAAACTTTCTGGCATGTTATTCTTAATTTCTTAATTTTCAGTAAATGTTAGAACAGCATGGAATTTGCAAAGAAGGGAAATAAAAAAATTGGTGTAGCATGAAACTCTGGGACAGGTTAACAGGCCAGCCAGGATAATTAGAACCTACAAGAAAATAAGTAGAGTAACAGAGCCTTAGGCGACAAAAATTAATGTTTTCATTCCACCAATCAGTGCAGGATTGTGGAGAAAAGATGCTATAAAACAAATGTAATTTCTTCTGCTTTAATGAGGTCTTTGATCAATAACAAAGGTGCGACACTCAGCCTCTGAAAAGTATCTCATACTACTGTCTGCAACACTTACTCATGTTTGCTTCCTTCTAGTTTCCTAGTGTATGTAGATTAGGAATTGGATTTTAATTATCCAATTTATATTATTAACCATGACTCAGTGAGGAGTCACAATTTCAGTTTGTATTTTAACCCTGTGGTATATTAATATCTTATAGGGAAAAAAAGATACTGCTACTGTTGCTACTCACAAAAGTGGCTGATGACATCAAGATTGAGGCATGGGGAAGAAGAAGATGGATGGTGGAGTGTATGGTAGGCTAATATGTAATTGACTGAAAAATAAAATTACTGAAGCTCCTCAGGAAAACGTTTTCTGGTGGAAGCAAGAGAAAAAAGACAAGGAGAAGAGAAAAAAATTAAAAAGAAAAAACTGTGTGTTGGAATCCAGGGGTTCCTATGATGCCTTTGGCTGACCCAAAACCTGGTCAGAAGGCTTTTCAGCNTTATCTTATGTTCTTCTTCATAACCTCCATCTTCTTGGTGATGCTGGCACTTTTGGATTGGTTTGACACAGATCTGGACATGATGATGTGAGGGGCACGGGTTGGTAATTAATAATAAACATTAAATATGTAGTTATTAGTATAAAAGATTAGAGCTCACTCGGGGCGGGCACAGTGTGTCTCTGGACGCGTTCTGTGTCAACCCTGGCAGGGCAGAGAAATCTACTTTTGATAAGGAATTAATAAACTGCCTTGAGAACACGAACAAACAACTCCAGACTACTCCTTCAGCAACACAGGTTGGAGACCTGGACTTTTCTGTACATTGTGAGGTCTCCCGGGACTGCGGAGACCGTCGCAGCTGTGGGTCTAATTTTGGACAGTACCTAGCAGGCTAGAAAGACCACAAATAATTTTATATACACCTCACAAATAATTTCAGATATCTTTTGTATTTGCTTAAACTTTAAAGGTTTTAGCGTTGCAATATTCAGTAGACAGTTCTCTCTTAATTTACAGATGTCTGGCAGACAAGTGCATGTTTCTCCAGGGCAAGACAAGATTAGTGATCACTTCTCAGGAAATACCCAAGGGGAAAAGGTAAAACTTAACTTCTATGATACTCCTAAAACATTGATAATTACTGGTCACATAAAAATGTAACAGGATAACTTGTGTCAAACACATTTTCCACTGAAGTAATTCTTGCGTAATGAAGAGTCCAAGCATAGATTTACTCTAACCAATGGATGTCACTGTTGTTCCATTGCATGTCAGATCCAGTAAATTTCTGCCAGTACTGAAAAAGGCTGTCTGTGCTGAAATAAAACAGAGGTGAACAGAAGCTGCAGGTAGGACGTTCTGCTGGTAGGGATGAGGACATTTTTTAAGATATGGCTTAGAAGAATTTACCTCTTCAACCATGAAATTTATATGATCTCTTCAGGAAAGACTTTGTACTACTATTCAAGCATTGACTGCTTACAAAAGTTGTAAGACAGATGTCAGAGAACAGGTTTGACAGGAGAGGAAAGAAGTCCTTGCATTATATCACAGGAAAGTGTGTATTTTCTTAGAAGTAAGAGAATGTTGACAGTCTTACATTGACAGGTTCACAGGAAAGAAAATTACGATAACCCAGTTGCTGATGAATTTAGCCCTAGCAAAAAAATATAAGAGAGTGGTGAGGATAATGATATTAGTAACTATTTGTAGAATAGAGAAGATCAGGTGCCATCAGGTCAAGCAGTCAGTCCAAAGACAAAACCCAGAAGGAAACTGACTTTTTTAAATTTTGCTTTTATAAGGAGCATAAACTTCTTTTTTATGTTAAAACCTACTAGGGAGAGAAATTTGAAAACAGGCAAAAATTTTAGGAGGAGGAAGAGGAAAATATGAAAGAGGGAAAAAGAGCTGAGGGGAGGAAAAATCAGAGCAAAGGCAAGTCACTCATTCTAGCTCTTGCTTTCTAATATCCTCACCAATAAATTGCAATGTGCTAGAACTCCATCTTAGGTATAAGAGTCTGAGTACATGCAGTCCCTGTCCCTGCACATTGCACCAGAAATTCACAGTATCCTCGTCTGTGCTGTCTGTCAGCACAAGAAGAAGGCTTCTCCTATCCCTTAAAATGCTGGGACAATGCTGTCTGGCATAGGCTGAAATTGTGTTGAGAGCTCTATTAACAATTACAGTAGGTACATGTCCGGGCCTGACTCTTTAACCCTGGCCAGGGTTAGGTTCTTTGGATAAATGGATACATTAAGGCAAATGAGGTCAGCAGCCTATTAAAGACTCATGCCAGGCCTGGCCCAGGAGACAATTTGGTCATGTCTAAAGCAAGACTTGAGCTTGCACTTGTACAAACTACTGTGAACGTACTTGACCACTGTGCCCTTAAAATGCAGAGGAAAACCCCAGGAAACTTAGGCACCTGGTTAGTGCTGGAAAAATCTGATGGAAATAGTTCTGGAGGATGCCTGAAGGCAGCTAGGTTAAGGACTGCACAACATAATGTTTCTGCAAAGGTCTCCAAAGAATACATTGTCGTTTCCTAGATCCTGGCTGGACTCTATGGTACGCCAAAGGTTGCCATCCCATATTGAGGTACCGGAGCAGCTGCTGCACTTTTTCTCAGACAGGTGTGGGAAAACCTCCTTGGACCATCTCTATCCTTCCTCCTACTGATGAGAAGCTCTCTGCAAGACCCTGTACATTAGCTCTCCTTCAGCACTGCGATGGCCATGTCCATGGGGACTTGTTGTGTGAAGTGCTACATGGGAGAATGGAATCCATGCCTCTTCGAATTCAGGTTTCAGTGATGCACCATTTGCCTACAGCACTGGCCAGCAGGGCCTTGTGCTGTGGTACCAGGAGTTAAGGGCTGGGAAGTGATAGCATAGCCGTGTACATCTAGCACAGGGGAAAATAGAGAAGCTGTGATGCTGTACTGTGGAGTGCAGATAGACACAGGCCTGGGTTCAGCCTGCCATAGAGAAAACTGCAGAAAACCTTTTTCAAATCTCATGCTTATGAGGGAACGTGATCTTCCTGCTGGGTATGACCCTTCCTTTCTGGCTTCTTTCTTGTTCCTCTCCTGGGCTGCATGTGTGAGATAATATTGTTCCTGCCAGATAGTGCTGCAGATCTGCTCATCCACTGGTATTATTTGCTGTTTTTAGGTGACAGTCTCTCAGGTTTAGGTTTGACAAGGATTATTGAAGATTGCTGCTTTGCTGCTGTGTTTTGGAACATATAGACTATCCCTAAGGAGAGATTCATGTGTGCATACACTCATATAATCTTCAAGAAAATAAAAGTTTTAGAATTAAATGGTGCTTGGTTTCTGGAAATAGCCCCCTTTGCTGTGCTGAATGGGAGACTGCAAGGAAGGGGGAGAGTCACTGGGTTTTTCTTGTTTACTCATGATGAAAGTGTGGCTTTTATTTCCTACCTGAGCACCTGAATTAGCACAGCACTCTTTTGTGCTGTCCTGTGGGAGGAAGCCAGCACTAAATCTGAGTGAGGGAAGTAACCAAATTACCACTGCATCTTACAGAGGCCCCATGTTCCCCAGAAACCCATTGCCAAGTACTGTTTTGACCAGACCTGCTGAGCTGAGGTAAGGTCTAATGGCTGAGCTGTGGCTTGAAATGGTTATATGCCATGCTGAGAAGTCATAAACAGCTCTTATGTAAATGGTTTATGAGGGAGTGGGGAACCTTTAGCCATGTTAGAAGCAGATCTGAGCTGATACCTTCATACCACACTGTTCTCACAGATTATTTTGTTTCATAGAACAACAACAAAACAAGCCTTCCCCTCCCTTCCCCCAGCTGAGTGCAGGGGTGGTAGGTTCTGTTGGCCTCCAGGGACAAGGGAGATATGGGAGATATTCACATGCAGCTGAAGGCTTGAATTCAACAGGCAGAACAGGGAGGTCTTGTCAAAGACCTGGTGTCACAAAGCAAATCAATGCAATCCCTGGTGCAGGATCTGCATTTGATGTAGATGCAATGGTGGCTAACACTGTCTCATCATATTCAAGAGGCTTAAAGTTACTAGTAGTTTCTAACACTTTTGCTGCATTCTAACTGACAGCAAAACCAGAAAGATGTCTTATGAAAAAAAATACAAATAATGCAATTACTTTCTTTTTTTTAGCTTGTGCTGTATGCAGTTTTACAAGGGAAAAGAAAGACTTCTGCTCTTGCCCAGCATATTGGGCAGATTAAAAGATCAAGATAGAATTGAAAACTGATAAAACATAGAAACGTGAAAATCCCGGTCTTCCCAGGAACTATTTTAAAAATCTTTTTTCTTTTTGCTTTTCAAACCTGATTTCTACTTGCATGAATTGCATTCCTTTGCTTATAATATGAGACTGAGTTTTCATGGTGACATAGATGTGGGAACTAAAATAGCTTCTTAAAAGTTAATTTTAAAAAACTTGAATTGTTTATTTGTTAAATGTCCTTTGGCAAACTGTTCAGGGAGGTAAGGAACTCAATGTCTTCCCATGTAGGAGTCATAACTTGTGAAGTATTAAGGTAAGTTATCTTTTTCTTGCAAGTTTGAAATTAACCTTTTATGGTTCAATTTTTTTTTTCATAGTCTCAAAAACTTGCATTTTGCTATGAGAGATGGTTTGATCACAACAGTCTAATTTTTTTCTTGGTGCAATAGTAAGAATGAATCAAAAACTCATCAAATGCAGTAGGTATTCCAGATTTCCTCCCTCCCCTCCTCCAAAAGCACACATACACCTCATAATTGGTCCAGGAGGAAGAATGCTGTAAGAAGTTGAATTGCAAAATGTTCCTGTTCAAAATACTATCCCAGCTAAAGACTGCAAATGCTTCTGCTGAATACTGGCACATCAAGCAAACTGAAAACTGTAGGGTTAGAAATCTTCCTGATGGATAAAGTTAAGCATGAGTCTCAGATAAGTGTTTCAAGCTGAGAAAATAATATATAACTAATTGAGCCTCTCAGTTATTTCAACAATCATTATTTCAATACGCTTATAGCCTCCTTGTTTTGTATGTACCAGTATTTTACTTCTTCTCTGTATTCAGTTTCTGGAGTCTTTTTTATTTTTCTTTTTGACACAGTTTTTTTTTTGTCTTCTGCCAAATAATTTTTATTGTCTCTTCTTTTTCCTCCCTTCAGTTTCCAGCAGAATTGCAAATGACCACTAGTGACGTTTATTGAACAGAAAGACTATGAATCTGAACTGATCGCTTATTCTTATAAATGTGTCTCCACGAATGTAGTGTGTCCAGACCAGCTAAATTAGAAAATTAGCTGATGCTGGCACCTTGGCCCGGCAAAGGAATCCAAATGATCCCTGCACTGCCTGCACACACAGATATCCTAAAAAAATTCCTCCAAAATTCCCCAATACATCAGCTTTTGGTGTCTGTTGTTTGACTACAGCAACCAAACACATCTGCAACCTCAATTTATTTGAGTAAGATTAATTTAGTCAACAATGTCTGGCCTTCTAAAAAATGCTGTTTGCTGTGGGTAAAAGTGGCATTCAAAAAAATAAAAAACTCTGAAGCTTGGAAAATTCTGAGACATGCTTTACTAGTGTGTTATGTTACATTGCAAAAGCTTGAAAACCTGCTAATAGGCTATTGAAACTTCAGGCAGAAGCCCTTTTTCCAAATGTCTGGAACAATTTTTTCCTAAAAATCTGTTCCTAGATGAGCATATTCAGCATGTCAGATATAGTCCAGACATAGAAATGCATCTGCCTTCAAGTCAAATCATAAATTATGATGTCTTAAGGCCCGTACCCAAAAGCCTAAAAGATATCTTGGCAACTAATTTTGAGTTCCCAGATACAGGCAGCAGTGGATTTATCCAGAAAGCTTTAGCTGCCTCCCCACAGCAATAGCCATTGCAATGTAGAGCGGGATGCATTGATACTTAAAGATGTGTGCTCATGGCGTAATACTCCTTTCACATAGTTCAGAGCTCTACCATCTACCCCCTCATTTGAAGATCAATATATTCAATTTATTTATTTTATGCCAATTGCTGTAGAAACAGAGAATATAATGAATGCATAATGCTAGTACAACTTACCAATGTTTTTTCGAGTACATAGTGACTTTTCATTCCCCCCTTGCTTCTCTCCATTTTTGTTAGTGTAGCTCGTTTTTTTTCCATGTCTTTCATCATGTCACAATGTCTGCCAAACTCACTGTTGTTTGCCTCTTGGTGGGAGATTTTCTGTTGACCAGGCCAAATGCAGAGATGATCCTTTCTCAGGAGACCACTAATGCCTTTGACAGTTTTACAGTTCATGACAAGCAGAGCTGCTATTGGCAGCTTCTTGTCCCAAGCAGAGAGCTGGAGAGGACTCACAAAAAAGGGGCTTGGTTCAGCTTTCACACTTCCTGGTATCTAAGGAGCCCACAGAGTGAATTTCATTCTATTAAACCTCAGCACATGGAAAAGGCTTAACTCTTCAGGATTCATTTGTTGAGTAAGGAGCCACCTAAATGAGCTAGTGACAAAATGCTGAACTAGCATGGTGCTTAGCTCCAGGCGAACTTGTGTCTTGGAGTGCAGGAAATAACTTAACCACTTCACAGCCAGCAACTCCTTTTATTCAAAAGATAAGGAGCTGGAATGTCTCCCTGGAGGTGGAAGCTGCCCTCTGCATTTCTTAATGAGGAGTTCTGAGCATAGGCCTGCTGGATATTCTGGCGTTTTCTTGAGTATTCTAAGAAATCTTAGAAATCTTAGAATTCTTAGAAATCTTAGAATATGAAGCACTATCCTTTCTTTGCTTGGAACAATTGTCATTATCCTGTCCATCAGTCTACAGCTAAATATTTAGTGAAAGCGCTGGAAGAATTATTTGGATTGAAACCTTCTGAAACCTCTCTGAGTTCTCTAAACGCAGCACTGACAGCAAAAGTTTGGGAAGATGGGAGGAAATATTTCAATTTCTATGCAATGCAAGTAAAGCACAGTACCTTATTTTCACTAAGCAGAAAACCCCCAAATGAGCTATAAGACGTTCCGGAAATGCTTGGTAAATCTTACTGGTGGCTTCTTGGAGCTTTTCATAGCTCCTCATTTAGGACCGCCACAGAGAAGTAAGAATATTTTTCACATCAATTGCATAGCTATTGTTACTACTTTTACTAATAGGAATAGAAATTCAGGTCACTGTAGAGACCAATTTCACAGGTATTCTAAAAGCCTACACAGCAATATGCACAGCAGATGACTTGAAATTGATATCCAAATATGTGTTGGAGTTACTTTATTGAAAGTTTTGTGGATTAAGACTGGAGGTGCGTACAGTTTGGAGAGAGTCTCTTCCCTACAGGTAACTAGGATAATCTAGGGTTAGATTAAGAGCACCTCTGCAAGCTACAGTTGACTTCAGCTGAGGCTGCAAGTCCTCAGGGGATGTTGGAGTCCCACTCCGCCACTGTCAAATAATTATAGCTGGAGCCAGACTTTGTGTCAAGGGGCATGTGCTGCCAAGATGAATATCTGTTTTCTTCATTAGTTTGGACTAGCTTCCATAGAATGAACTGATACTCAGCTGACATTTTCTGAGTGATCTACATGAAGTTAAACACTTGATAAAAGCTTTCTTCTGCCATTCCTTGCTGCCCTTGCCCTTCCTGTATTCTAATCCATACTTCAATTTTTTCCTTAGTTCCTCTCTCTTTGCTTACTTTAAAATTTTAATGGAAATTTTCCACCAAAAGGAACTGAAAAATTAGCAGAATATGCAGAAGATTTTTTCTCTGTTTCTTTGAAGGAAGCCTTACTCTCAAGTCCCTCTTGTTTTGGTCACACTGTAGTCAAAAGTACTGTCAGTCTCTGGTCAGAATTTAAAAAGAAATTAAATGCGGAGATTTGAGAGCATTTTACAACTGTTTCCCCACTTCATTAAAAAGTTTTTCTTAGACATTTCATGAGTAAAATGTTCAAAGAGCTAACATTTACTTTGCTTTCTTGACTTTCTCAAATAATAAATTCATTTTCAAAGTGGATATTTGATTTTCTTCAAATTCACAGTGAATGACCTGTATCCTCTAAAGCCTCAAAAAGTAGAATAGTCTTCCGGAGCTTTCCTTTTCATACACTCTCTTGTATCTATTAGCTAAAGCAATTTTCGGGGGTTTTGGGGTTTTGTTTACTTACCATCACTATCCCCCCACTTGCCACTCCAAGTCAGGGTTGGGTATGGAATCCTTAAATTGATGACAAGTGTAATCACTTCTAGCATGGAACATTTATGTTCTGGTACTTTCACACCAGAGCATGAAGAGCTGGAAAGTTTGTAACTTCTCTTACTTCCCCTCAAGTTTTGTGGATATTACTCCATGCTCAATTATATTTTCATTTGAGAGAGAAAATGGGTGCAACTGGAGAGAGTAGGGATCAGAGATTACTTAGCATCAGACCTTTTTTTTCACTTTCTATCTCTTCAAAAATCTTGTTTAAGGCAAAATATTTCTTGAATGTCCCTATGTTAAGGTCTTAGCCTGAAGGAAGCAAGAGGTCAGGTGCTCCACTTTCAAGGTGCACAAGTTCAGAATCCTTAATATACATGAGAGGCATGAACCTGGGTCTCCAAAGCATGTGAATCACTTAACCACTATGGCATTTTATACTAAAAGAAGGGATTCCTCCTTAACCTGTTGGTTTATGTTGTGTTGTATCAAACAAATTTGCCAGACCAACACTCTGAGCGCCAAATAAGCAGATTAATTCTCATTTTCTCTAACGGTATCAAAATTTGCGGCTAAGCTAGAGACCTATCTGTTTAGAATTCATTTATATTTCATCATGTTTGCACCAGACAGGAGCAGAAAGTGAGGGAATGTGGCTCACAAATGTTCCTTTTCAGCTGTGAAGGCTAATTACATACTTGAGTGTGTTAGTAAGAGTGTACTCAGTATGTTGTGAGGTGATTATTCCAATTCATTTAGCAGTCCCAAGGCCAGATATGAAGTATTAAACAAAGCTTTAGTCCATGAGTACAAGAAAATTTGCTGACAATTTGGAGAAAGTCTAATAGATAGTCACTGGGGTTTGGAGCATGTTGTACAGGGAGAAGCTCGGGGAGTAAGGTCTGCTTAGCCTGGAAGACAGAGGGCTTGGTCAGAGCTGGAGTGATCTCTATTTGGCTGCCTGATTGGGTACATAAAAAGATGGAGCCAAAACCTCAACATGCAGAAGAAATAGTCATAAATTGAAACGAGGACATCCTGTATGGATATATAGGAAAGTTTCTTCCCTTGCAGATGTCTACTAGGTTCCCCTAAAGGCTATGAGAAGTTCAGTTTTGGAGACTTTTAAAATGTGACAGGACTTAAAGCAAGTTCATCTACTTGAAGCTGAGCCTAGTTTGATATGGGAGTTCAAACAAATGACCCCAAGCCTCCATTTTTACCTAAATGGAGCAGTCATTCCTGAATATGGGCCTCTCTGTTAGCATTCCAAAGAGTACCAACTCTTTGCAGACTAAAAACTTATAGTTAACATAGTTCTGAAGCAGCGCCTGAAATGGGATTAGTTAATGTCTCTTGTGCAAAGCAGGCACGATATTCCTGGCATTTACCTCCCCTGTGGGCACTTCCAAGCACTTTGAACTCCAGAAATAAGATATACCTTTGTAAATGCTGCATAAGACGGTTAAATGTCTAATGGAGTAAACCCAGTGGTCAGAAAAGAATATTAGGCCAAGGAACCTGACATCTTGCATAGCAGAAGTGTATACTTCCATCCACTCATTCTCTTATACCCAAAGCTGTGAAATTTAGATGTAGTGTTTGGGAGTGAGAGGGAGTAAAAATATGTACTCACGATGGCTTAAACAGTAAAATATACATTAACAAATTTATGATTTCCAAGTAAAAAAAATATTTTAAAAACTGTGGATTAATTAATGATTTATTACATTACACTGATTATAATTAAATTCATATTAATAGTCTTATTCATTATGAGCTGATGAATTCTGATGAGGTATGATTGCCTGAGAAACTCATACCACAGTAACCAATAAAATTATTTATTCCAGGTTTTTACAGTTTAATATTCCCAAGAAGCTATTTTGTGGTTTTATTTTTAAAATAAAACACATGCTTTTCTTCATTGCAATTTCACTCTTAACTCGGCAGAATTAATGACCTGATATGCTAAACCTTAGACTTGCTGCTTTTTTGTTTATTTGGTCCTTTTCAAATAGTTCATAAACTGAGTAAGTAATTTGTTGGCCTAGTGCCCTATGACTTTGGGCAAAGTTTTTAATGTATTGGTATCAAATAAACCTTAATAATTACAAAAACAAACAGCAGCAACTTTTCTGTTATTAACTCACATCTCATGATTACTGAATCAGGATTTTTTTTCTTAATTGAGCTCTCTTTTTTGATTGATGCATCAGGACTGAAGTAACTACATCTATTGTAAAGACATGTCAGCTGAAAACTTTATGTGTCTGTTTATATGTACATATAGTAGAGCACATAAAGCATTACATAGACTAGTGCAGTGACATAGAAGTTATTTAAAACTGACCATCTCTCTGTCCTGTTTCAAATTTAAGGATTTGTGTCTATTTCCATTATTGCCCAACTTGGCACCCTGGCTAGAGTTCCCCATGTGTTCCTCAATGTTATTCATGATCATTTGCTCTCTGGCCTTCATATAGGACTGCATTTTGCTGATGTTGCCAGCATTGATTACTACTGAGATCTATCAAAACCTCTTTGTTACAACACCTTCATCTTAGCTTACTTGCAACTTGGCAAAAGAATAGCCTTTTAGGCTACAATTTACCATGAGATGATATTGGGCCCACTTAATTTCTTTTTCCAAAAAGTTTCAGCCAAAACAGTTTAGCCATTTCCAAGAAAATGCTGGAGAAAATACATTGTGTTGCAATGTTAAAACAACCCTGGCAACCTTTTCTTTGAATAAATATGTACTGTCCATACTTTGGAGAAAAGATTTGAAATTTTTTCAGTGTACTGTGGACTTTCTGTCAGGAAAATCTGCTTTCCCGACGTGAAAATTTTTGACATAATATTTTGGAAACTCTGAATTTACATGTGCGGAAGTTTTATTTGTTGGCATTAGGCAGCTAAAATCAACTTAAATGACAGTCTGTCACAATTTTGACTGCTCTGGGCATGCAGAGTTTCACTGAATTACTTTGTTTACCTAGAAATTGCCTGTCCACACAGCAACATTTCAACTCTGCTGTTTTTTGTGCATTCAAGATGAGCAAAAGAAAGAAAATTACTTCATAGAGGAGGTGGACACAAAGATTAAAGAGAAGTTTTTGAAACAAGATGGACACTATCAAAATAGAAACAGGTTAAAATTAATAATCTTTGGGTGTGATTTGTAAGAGAGTCAGCATATGCAAATAAAAACTGCACTGATATCCCAGGAAAGAATGCAAATTAAGAACTCTTCTAAGACACTCCAAGAAACTGCTCTTTTCCTGAACTTCAAGCCTAACTGCAAGAGAGTTTGATTTAAAACATTTTGCAGTCAACATTTTGCTTTTCCCACTTTTAAGACAAGTTTTCATCTCAAAGCTGATTTCTGAGTCTGTGTACCATTTCTGAGAGCACCACCAAGTTACAGAACTCTGTTTTATTTGCTGTCCACAACTCATTTGGGTACAGTATGGCATGTAGTCATAGGAACAACTGAGGTTGGTGGGAACTCTGGAGTTCATCTCAGATGAGTGCTCCTGTTCAAGCAGATTGCCCAGAAGAGTATTGAGATGTCTTTTGAAGACCTAAAAGAGAGGAGATTCCATTATTCCTATTTAAAAAAAATTGTTTCCTTATGTTCAGAAAGATATTCCTGAATATTACCCAGCTTTCATGGCCCTGCCTCCCTCTAGGGCCTTACCCTATGTTACCCATTCAAGCAGATCTTTAAAGCAGCTAAAATCGACTCTCCTGAATTCCAGGACTGTGGTCCTTCTCCTTCCTGTTCACAATCTCATGGTCACTTCAGCCTTCACACACCCTAATGACCCTTCCCTTTTATGAATTCCAGTGAAATCCCTCTCCTCATTGGTTTCTTCACCACTTGGGTGAGGAAGTGGTCACAGATGATCTTCAAGAGCCTCCTGAATTACTTATGCCATGCCAATAATGGTGTGGTAGAAGTTCCCCATGAAGACAAGAGCTTGTGAATGTGAGGCAATATCACAGGTCAGCACTGTGATCACAGTCCGGTCCAACAGGGGCTGAGCGTGGCAAAATATGCAGGGACAGGAACGACAGAGTGCCTGAAAATAACACTTTAATGATAACAAACACAGGGACTGCACAATCCTAGGGGCATCAAAGAGAGACCCATGGGCGTGGCTACCTTAAAAATGTACAGGGTTACCTGAGGGCAGGGGTCCAATCCTGAAAGCAGGACCAGGGGCATGACCTTATATGTCAAAGGCCCTGAACCAATGGAGAACAAGAAACGTGGCCTATATTGGAATGATCCATTAGCACCATTATGGTGTCCTGCCTCCCACGGTCTCAGGTTTATGTCTTCTGCACAGGCTGCCTGGGCTAAGCTATTATCCATTCCAGCTAGCTTGGTTCCTACAAGGCTACTTCCAGCTGTCTGTGGAGGATTGCATCCATGTTTGAGCAGGCAGCCTGTAGCAGACATCCAGTGCCACATTGCTCACACATGTCTGTTCTTTAATCTTTGCCCATGAATGCTGGGTCATGCATGCCCACCCAGTGCTCTGTACACTCCTATTGTTCTCTCACATAAAAGCGAAACTCTCCTGCCTCACCTTCCCGGGCTGTCTGTCCAAGAGCCTGCACATTGCCTTGCAGCACTTGTCATGGGAGAGACTTGTACCATTTCTGCAATATCACACAGATCTCAAATTCCTCCTGTTTATACTCCAGACTGCATACATTAGCATACAAGATCTTGAGGTAGACACCTGTGCTGCTGATACCTTTAAGTCTCCAAGGCTTCCCCATGATGGTGTCTTGCAGGCACTTCCTTGCTTACATGCAGGAGTTTGAGATGATTTCACTTATGCCTTGTTTTCATTATGTGTTCCCTGTCTCTTGCACCATCCTAGGCTCTGTGCTTGTAAATTCAGTTCATCAATGCCTCCCAGGACTGCTGGTAGTTCCCTCCTTGCCTTTTCTAGTTTTAAGTGCTTACTGGCTCAGTAAAACAAATGTTCTGATAATTTACAAGGGCATTTACTTATGTCACTTTAAATTTTGAGTGCTGAGCTCTACAATCTTAATGGGTTTTTTCTTGCTGTACAAAATTAATTTTCAGAAGACTTAGAAATGGAATGTTCTGTACACAATTAAATAAAGAGGAAGAAGCATTCATGTTTGTTTACATAATAGACACAGTGCCAAGAAGGGAGTAGAAAACTTTGTACTGCAGTTCTGCTGGTGTAGCAGATACATTATTGTTTCAGGAGTTGTTGTCCAAAACATCTTAAAATAAATTGCATTTTTAAAACTTACTTACTTAAAAACTTACTGTGCTTATGTTTGGGAGACCCTCAGGAAATGACTGTTTTGCTCAGATATAATAATGTCTCATGGACATGGTAATTCTGAAGTGCTTTTAGAGGGTGCAAGGAGTAGGATTTCTGAAGCTCTCACGGACCCAAGACAGGATATGGAATCCCATCGACTCTTCTTGCTGACACTGATAAACACAGTCACTCGTGAGCATTTGATCCAAACTATTTTTCCCCCCCCCCCCTTTTTTTTTTTAAATTACATTTTTTGTCAGGCTATAGGTATAATTTGCCTTTCTCCCATAGCAGCCTTTACCCACCTAAGTGGTTGCTTAACATAAATACCATTTGAATACTGAAAATGCATGTTCAGATGCAACTGTTTATTGTGCTTATACGGCTTGTCTGAAAATACAAATAAGAAATGCAATCCTAAAGTCCTTGATTTAAAGAAATATTTCTTTTATACAGATTCTAATTCAGATGAGATGTATTGGAAGAAAGTATAGAGTATTTTCTTGAGTGGCCTAAAGAATACTAGCAGTGAGGACAGTCAGAGGGAACCTGGCACGGTTTTAATTTGTCAGGTGAGAGGCTAAGGAACAATATTATAGCAGCCAACTTGAGGAAATGTTATAAAGATGATGGAGCTGGACTCTTCTGAGAGGGGACAGGCAGAATAAAAAAGGACAGTGACCACATATTCCTTGTTGGGAAGCTGGCTGTTAGGAAAAAGGGAGGTGGTGCATCTCTGGAGGGAGTTGAGCACAGGGCGATAGAAATTCCACTCTTGAGTCTGTCATGGCTTTGCACAGCCAAGCTTCAAAAACCTCCAGTCATATTTTTCACGAACTGACTTCAAGCAACTTGTCCTGGATGGGTTCCAGAGGTCCCTTCCAGCCAATGCTTCTATGATTCTTGTGTATATCTGTAAGCTTCTGCTTTACATCTTCTTGATTTTTGACATGTGTAAGGCCAGAATGTCAAAGTTATTTAGATTCTTAACTTCTGCTGAACTCAATGGGTGGTACAGAGACTTCTACTTTCAAGGGAAAGTGGAATAAATTTGTAAGATATTCTTTTCTTCACCTTAATTCAGTTAAATTAAATTCTGTATACTTACAGCTTGGGAAGTAAGGAAGGGGAGAACCTGATATTTTCCCTCATCAGGAAATGCCCATAAAAATATATCATGGAGTCAGACATGGGAAGGGGGCTGTGCTGTGACTTGGAAAATGTATGAAATGTCCACATGAAATTAGTTGTGACTGATGCATTTTTTTCTAGTTAAATTAAGTGCAAGGT
Organism: Bombycilla garrulus; assembly: GCA_013400315.1. Lineage (NCBI taxonomy): Eukaryota > Metazoa > Chordata > Aves > Passeriformes > Bombycillidae > Bombycilla > Bombycilla garrulus. The sequence goes on along the minus strand of VXBU01012446.1, from coordinate 11,387 downwards.
AGTGATGAGAGATTAGTGAGGTGGCAGCTTATTTTTCAGCAATTGGATGAGATTTGGAGATATTTCTTTATTTTTCTTTCTTTGAAACATGAAAAAACTGCTTACCTTTCTTTGGTCTACCTTCCCCTGGGAAAGAAGATAATTATGCAACAACAGTGAAAGGAAAGGATTTTTTAATAGAATTGACTTCTATCCCTGTTCCAAAACCCATGTTGTTAAGGAGTTTGTCTGTTCAAATTTGAATGCCTCTGAATGGGAATATAGAAAGCAGGCCAAGTTTGGTTATTTCCAGCACCCTAAAACATTCACTGGAGAGGATTATGTTTGACAGAAAAAGCCAGATAACTTCTGGTAAGTCAATTGTGGTGTGGGAACAGAAGGATCCAAAAGTGGCCAGAGATGCCAATACAAAAATTTGTGGACTGAGTGTTCTCAGATTTTAAACAGGGAAAATTATCTTGATTGGGAACCTTCCTATCCTTTAAGATGAAGACTCTAAAAGTTTCTTTTAATTCTGTGTGTTTGAACACTTGTTAATGTTTCACAAACCCATCCTTCCCTTGTAATATTTGTGAAGTGTTCTTTTGAGGCCTAATTTTGGATTACTCACATTTTTAGTTCAAATGTCCTCTCTCTACTGTAGAATCAAATGGCTTGTCTGGTTTGAAATTTCATTGAGGTCTTCAGTGATGGCGAACTGATATTGGCAGAGCAAGTTTCTTACCATAAATATTAAGATAGTAGATTTTTTCAAAAACATTTCTCATGGCACAAAGTTTATTCTTAGTCAAGTTGCAATGAGATTCCAGGCCAGGGCAGGACAGCTAAAAGTGAAATCAATTTATTTAAAATGTTTTTGTTTGCTAAGCTATAATTAATTTTTACGGGCAATGAGTCCTTTCCTATTTTTAATATTGGGAAAATAGGTTTGTTTTTAAGCAATGATAATGGGCCTACAACTAAAGCATCATAAATGTGTATGGGAACAACACACTTTTTGAAGCATATCCCAAGGTCACTTTTATGTTCATTCTGAGAAAAAAATACAAGTTGGGACAGAATAAAGAAACTTCAATAAGTACATGGCAATTTTTCATTTCTTGGCAGAAAATCCAGCTGCTAGTTGCTCAAAAGCTGGGGTCAAACCAGGAAAGTCTATCCCAAGAGAACACATTGCTTGCACTTGGTTCCCAGGATAGTTTTGTCAGGTTTCCCAATCTCCAAAACTGGCACAAAACACTAACAACATCTTCAAAATTGCTAAATTTGAAGCAGATAATTTCTTGTATGGAATTCATATGTGTTAACTTATGCACATACTCACTTGAAATTTGGGGAGAAAAGCTAGTATTAGTTAAATATTAGCTCCTAACAAGTTGTTTTCTTCTGCTCTTTTCATAATCATGATCAGGTATGAGAATTTTCTTATGGAAAACAGCTTTTTGAAACTTAGTTTATTAGCATACTTGATTGTGATTGCTACTGGTCCCATTCTACTTGAATTATGAAGTTACTGCCATGGTATTTATATAAACAATTTTTACTGTCATTTTGCCTAATGTTTCCAAGGAATTAAAATAAAGGTGTGGTCAAAGGAGAGAAGTAAAAAGGTAGCCTGCTATGCATGTTCTGAAGTGAAAGATTTCCTCAAAAGTTTAGTAAGACTGTGGGTCTTAAGAAAAAAATCTTGTTAGAAACCAAAATAGTTTTTAGTTTTATAAAAGATTGTTTAATTGCAATTCAAGTACAAAATAGTAAAAGACCTCTCTTATAAAAGTAAATGTTGGTTTATTGAAGAGTTGAGAGAAAATTACATCAAGGAGATTGACATGTTTTTTGTTGTCAACTTCTTGTTAATTGCCTTCAGAATTCTTATATTTCCCTGTGTGACAGGGAAAAATACATACCTAAGGGCGATTTTAGATTTTGTTACTGATATTTTATAAACTGCATTATTTACAAAGGGCTTTTTGCAAAATCTGTATAAAAGGGACACTACCAAAATTATTCATTGGATAGAATTACACAGTATGATGTGATCTTTAAGATGGGAGAATGTAGGGAAAATCTGCTAATCACAAAAATCAGGGCTAGATGGGACTTCAGGACTTCATTAAATTATCCATCTGCCACAAGGCAGGATAAACTGTACAGAAATTTTTACTGAGAGATGTCCTTAAAGACCTCGAAAGACAGACTCAATACACTTCCCCACAACCCCAGAAAGCTTCCATCTCCTTGCTNAAATAAATCACCTTTTCTTTCTGTTTTTTTTTGTTGTGGTTTTTTTTTTTGTTTTTTTTTTTTTTTTTTAATTTATTTCACTCTGCTTTTTCTAAAATGGTAAGTTTAGTAAATACCCATTCTATCCCCTTAATTTTTAAAGTTAATCAAATGCACTCAGATCCATATGAGTGCATTGCAACTCTGTCTAGATAGGAAAAACAGTTCTAAACCATGGATAACTCTACTACACTGACTGGTAATAAAAGTAGCTTATAGAATTATCTGTAAACTGACAAAATGTAATCTAAAGTCAGTGGTAGAGGCTGCTTTTTTTCCATTACTTTTCCCATGCACACCACTTTCAGGCACCATATTGGGTTT
>VXBU01012442.1:32186-66307 GCA_013400315.1 Bombycilla garrulus | reverse complement strand
GATCCCAGTGAGAACTGGGGATGATCCCAGTGAGAACCAGGGATGGATCCCAGTGAGAATTGGGGATGATCCCAGTGAGAACCAGGGATGGATCCCAGTGAGAACCGGGCATAGATCCCACTCAGAACCAGGGATGATCCCAGTGAGAACCGGGGATGATCCCAGTGAGAACTGGGGATGGATCCCAGTCAGAACCGGAGATGGATCCCAGTGAGAACCAGGGATGGATCCCAGTGAGAACCAGGGATGAATCCCAGTCAGAACCAGGGATGGATCCCAGTCAGAACCAGGGATGATCCCAGTGAGAACCAGGGATCTGGAGCCCAGGAAAAGGGAAAAGCCATCCCTGTGAGTCCCGTGGCAGCCAGCCCTGAGGTGCTTGGAGCTCCAGCCAGACCAACTGGATGTCAAACCACAGCTTTTCAATAGACACATTTGGTTTCTTTCTTTTTCCCCTCTGGGATTGAGAGTGATAAAAGCTGTTCACGACAAGCACTCGAGGAACGATGTGGCTCCATATGGGAACGGGCTCTTTGTGCAGCTGCAGCTGCAGGGCTGGCACACACAGCACTCACAGAAGGCTCCATCTCCCATCCTTAGTGGGATATTTCCCAGGATTTAGTCCTGCCTGCTGCTGGGGGCTGACCTGGGCACAGGTCTGATGTTTAAACAGATTTATTCCTCAGAAATCAGTGGTGGGTGATGAATTTAATTCCATGAGCGCAGCAAGAACACGGCCACACGTTTCCTCCCTCCTGTTCCTTCATGTTCCCAAAATCTTCCATACCAGTATCACCAGTCCTAGCTGCTCTCCATTACTGTCAGTCAAACTGAGGTTTTAACTTTGTCTTTATTCTCACCAACACAAAACAGCAGAAACGCCTTTTTTTCTCCCCCTCAGCAGCACTGGGAACAATGGATTTAATTCCACTTTGAATATTTAATTCTAATTTTCTACGAGTGCAAGAGGAAGTTTGAGCAGCCAAGAGATGTTCTCCTCCCAGTGCATGAAAGGATGAGGTGCTTTGGTCAAAATCTGTGTATTTATTAATACAAGAGATTTTAAATCTATTTTTAAATTGATCAAGAAGGTAGAGAACCCAGTGATCAATATCAGCTAAGGGCTCCACACCAGGACAGTCACTCTGAGGTGACAATGACCACCTCCATAACACTGACCTTCTTCAGAATGAGCCTTCAGCCACAGCCCCGAATTACAGACATTTATGGCTGGAGATAAAGGAGTAAATCCATTACTGGGGTCATAATGGGCACTTTATCTTTAATGCACACGAGTCTTTGTAAGGGTATCCAGAAAATCCTTCACCAGTGACTTCCAGGAGTGCAGAACGTGGGGAGCTGGGTGAGGGAGTCTCTGCTGGGATCTGTGACCTCTAAGGGCTTTTCTTACCAACAAATTTGGAATTCTTTGATTCTCCTTCAGCTGCTGATTTCCTTTGCCCTTCCCACACCACACTGCTGGGCTCTGTGTTCAAAGAGTGTTTTGCTGCTGAAAGGTCACAATAAAAATTCTCTTTCCTGAGATAATTCTGCTCTTCCATGACTCCATTTCACTCTAAGAGCAAATAAAGGGTTTAAGAGAGGGGTAGCGTCCAATGAACGATCATTTCCCCTGAGCTAATTACAATCCTCAGGGGTTTCTTAATGAAGGATTTTGACACAGGGGATGTGACTCCTCTTGTTCCACCTTTATTTGATGTCCCCATCCCTGGAAGTGTCCAAGGCCAGGCTGGACAGGGCTTGGAGCACCCTGGGATAATGGAATATGTGGAACAAAATGGACTTTCAGGTTCTTTTCCAACCCAAACCATTCCTGTAGTTTCAACAAGGGTGATATTAAAAAAATAATAATTAGATGAACACACAGCTCCTAAGGATTGAGCACCCGCTATTAGCAGAGATTCACAGAGGATAAAATATGCTGTTTACTGGCTGAAACAACAATCAGGCTGATTTAGGTTATCAGCTCTCTCATAGCACAAGACAAAATTAAAATGAGCTACTGTGAAGTTAATTTGAGATGTTTGTTTTTTTTTCCACTCCACTTTATGCACCGAGAGGAGAAAAATTGATGGAACGATTTTCAAAAGCAAGTTGAAATAACCGGTGTTATCACAGGGAGATCTCTGAGTGGAGAAGGATCTGGTAAATCATTCCTGCCTTCTCTTGTAGAAATAGGCTGAGGAGCTGGGAGGTTTCATTAGGATTAATGCACTGATAGAAGGTAAATCAATGTTTTTGGGGTTTAACGTGGATTTAATGGCACTGTTGTGCCGTTAATGGAATGGTTTGGGTTGGAAGGGACCTTAAACACCCCCCAGTTCCAGCCCTCCATGGGCAGGGACATCTTCCACCACCCCAGGGTGCTCCAAACCCCTTCAAGGGGCTCTTCAACATTTCAGGATGAACTTACAATCGTTATTTTTTTTTAACAGACCAGGTGCAGGGCTAGCTTGTCCAAAATGTAAAATTTCATTAAATCAGAAATGTGGGGACCAGCTTTTCAGAATAGCAGTTGCATAGGCTGGAGGCAGATTACTGGGGAACATGGATTGCTTTGGATTTCAGTGCTCAATGCTGGAACCAAAAGGAAAGGTCTAGACTTATTCTCAGGAATAAAAAAATATCCTATAAAATGTCCCTCATTAAGGTCTGAAAAAGTTCATCAAGCCCAACCTCTCCTCACACATTTTGCACAATTGTTGAAACTTCAAATTTACGGAAGAAGCGCCACAATTTCCAAGGGAATGTTTCTCATAATTGTTTTATCCGGCACGTTTTCTACAGGAAAATGCACATCAGCCAAGCTTTTCTTTCATGCAGGAAACACAACCAAGCTCTGACCTCGCTGACATTTAGGGGGTTTGATCACTGGCACTAAATGCTTAACAAGCAGAGATTTGATCGTGTGGCACAAAGCCTGCATAATTTCTTTTTAACAGTCTGATAAAATCCCTTGCACGGGTGAGAGATGCACAAAGATTTGGATAGTGGAGAGGACTCTGCCTAGAAGGATTTATATGATGACTGTGTTATGGGAGGAGAGGTGGGGTTTAAATAGCTGGGAACTGTTTGAGTGAGAGCTCAATAGAATGGGCTAAATCCTCTCATTTTAAGGAGGACGTGAAAACCAGATTCTGAAAAATTCACCCTAAAAGTGGCTTCTAAAGCTGTGTAAAAGCACACTCTGAAAATACTCTCAGTGATATGGTTTAGTGGGGACGGTGGTGTTTGAACAAAGGTTGGACTTCGGGATCTCAGAGTTCTTTCCAGCCTTAATAGTCCTATGATTCTGTGAAAAATATGAAATGATGTGACTCCAAGTGAAGCTGCTCTTTGTCAGGTTTGTTATCTATCAATATCAGCCCCATAAACCTCTCCAAACAGGGCGAGGAGCATCCAGAGCAAATTTCCTGAAGGTTTCCCCAACATTCTGGGAAAATTCTGAGCAAATCAACCCCTTCCTGAGCTGAGCTGTGCCTCTCACTGAGCTGCCTCCTGTGTGAGTTTTAGCCTTGTAGGTTTTTATGCACCCCTGAAATTTATTGGGCATTAAAACACAAAGCCAGGCTGATCCTCGGGTGCAGCCCCTCTTATTGCAGTTCTACAAGGCAACAGCGATACAAAACCATGCTGTGAGATACAAAAACTGACCTGCATTAGTTAATTTTCATCAGTTTTCATTCAGCTTCATTATAATCATAAGCAATGGTCTGTTTTAAGAGAGTGGAGTTTTAATTAAGCTGATCTTTGAGGAGGAAGTTGATGGGATTACATAAAGAGAGCTCTTTTTCAGCGTAATGAAAGTTGGTATAACTTTACCAAATTCAATTATTTCTTCCCAACACAGCATGAAAAATATTTGGGAACCGACTGAAACAATTCTTAGAGCAAATTATAGCCCTGTCAGAGAACAAGAAATCAGTGTGTCAAAACACGAGGATATTTCTGTAAAAAGCATCCAGCAAGTGACTTCATACAGACGATCCCTGTCTGAATATTATATTCCTTATTAAATCTATCTGCACCTGGAAAGAGGAATATTTTCTGTTTGCCACTGGAAATTAAAAATAAAAAAAATGATAACCCGAATGAAAAATATCCTCAAATATAATTCAAAGAAGGATGCAGGAAAATGTTCTGGTTTAATTCATCTAAGCTCACTCGCTGCTGTAAAATCCTAGGTGCAGCTTTACAGCTTTTGTGAGCCCCAAAGAACTACATTTTCTGCAGTAAAACCAGATCTATAAAACTCCACTCACTCTCCTCATGTATACATTTTTAATAAGTGGATTTTATGTACTGGTTCCCTAAAAGAAGGGCTGATATTGCAGCCCGTGTTTAACCACGGGCACTGCACTGTTCATATTTTCAATTAGGCCGAATTGTGATGAGGCAGAGATGCTCACAGATCCCTGGGGGGCCTGGCTGGAAAGAGAGCTCTCAAATTCCCTCTGCCACGGGGAATTTCACATTAACACCTGCCTGGAAATGGAGAACCAGAGGAATCAGGAGGGAGCAGCAGCACTTGAAGGGGTTTTGTATCATTTTCTAAAACCATTATCACAAAATCTCAGAGTAGTGTGGGTGGGAAGGGATCTCAAAGGCCACCCAGTGCCACCCCTGCAGTGGCAGGGACACCTCCCACTGTCCCAGGCTGCTCCAACCTGGCCTTGTTCACGTCCAGGGATCCAGGAGCAGCCACAGCTGCTCTGGGAAATCATTCCAGAGCCTCATCACCCTCATGGGGAACAATTTCCTCCCAATATCCCATCTAAACCTACTCTCCCTCAGTTTGAAGCCATTCTCATTTTCCTGTCCCTACAGTTCCTGATGAAATATCCATATTTTTCTTCCCTTCTTTTAGATCAAGGCTTAATTTTTTTAAAGTTTACACCCAGCACTTTCTTGCAGTGCTGCAATGGAGCGAGCAGTGAGACACAAGTCTTTAAAAGATCTAAAATCTTAGAGAAAACTGAGCATATTTGCTGGTTTGAATCCACTTTTTATCCATGTCTGTGAGAACTGTGGGTATGATGCAGCATTTATAGATTTTAATTCCTAATGCCCTACCGTTAACATTTGAGCAGGTAAATGTCTAAATTTAAACATTTACCTGGTCAAATGAGGCTACAGAATCCCAGAATCTCTGAGCTTGGAAAAGCCCTCAGAGATCACCAAGCTGGGCCCAGTCCCCACCTTGTCCCCACCCAGAGCTCTGAGTGCCACCTCCAGGGATGGGGATCCAAACCTCCCTGGGAAGTTCCAATTCCTGAGCACCATTTCCATGAGGAAATTCCTGCTGGTGTCCACTTTGGGCCTCTCCTGGCAGCTCTTTCCAATCCCTCACCGCCATTTCCATGAGGAAATTCCTGCTGGTGTCCACTTTGGGCCTCTCCTGGCAGCCCCTTCCAACTTCCAACCCCTCACCGCCATTTCCATGAGGAAATTCCTGCTGGTGTCCACTTTGGGCCTCTCCTGGCAGCTCCTTCCAATTCCTGAGCACCATTTCCATGAGGAAATTCCCGCTGGTTTCCACTCTGGGCCTCTCCTGGCAGCTCCTTTCAATCCCTCAGCACCATTTCCATGAGGAAATTCCTGCTGGTGTCCACTTTGGGCCTCTCCTGGCAGCTCTTTCCAATCCCTCACCGCCATTTCCATGAGGAAATTCCTGCTGGTGTCCACTTTGGGCCTCTCCTGGCAGCTCCTTCCAATTCCTGAGCACCATTTCCATGAGGAAATTCCCGCTGGTTTCCACTTTGGGCCTCTCCTGGCAGCCCCTTCCAATCCCTCAGCACCATTTCCATGAGGAAATTCCTGCTGGTGTCCACTTTGGGCCTCTCCTGGCAGCTCCTTCCAACCCCTCACCGCCATTTCCATGAGGAAATTCCTGCTGGTGTTCACTTTGGGCCTCTCCTGGCAGCTCCTTCCAACCCCTCACCACCATTTCCATGAGGAAATTCCCACTGGTGCCCACCCTGAGCCTCCCCAGGCCCAGCCTGAGGCCATTCCCTCTCCCCCTGTCCCCTCTGGAGAACCTGCCAAGCGCCAGCTAAGAGAAAAGCCACGCTCACAAGGAGTAAATTGGTTCATAGCCACAATTTCTGTAAATTGAGCATTTTGTGCATTTTCCTTCTCCAGTCTGGGTTTCTGAGCCCTGCCTCTCCCAGCTGAGTGGCTGCTGGCAGCTGACACCCATTAGGTGACATCTGGTGCCCTGGGCTTGCGGGCAGTGGTGCCTTTGTGTCCCCTCCTCCACAGGGCACAGATGGTGACATTGATCTGGTGACCATTTAGCAAAACAGGGAGGGGAGGGAATGAAAGGAGCCCGCAATTCCCCGGCTCCCTGCTCCAAGTTTTCTCTCCCTCGAGGAAAATCAATGCAAAAATGAGAGCCACTTATCAGAGATTTCACATCCAGGAAGGTACGAGCACGAACACAACCCTGGAAATCTGGAAACTCGCAGCTGGTGGTTTTTCAGATGGCTTTTTTTTCAATAAAAAAATAAATTTAAAAAATAGCAAAAGAACTACAGGCGTAAAAATAAAAGCAAAAAAACCACACCTCACACAAAAACCCTGAAGAAACAAAAAGATAAGCAAGCTCCCCACATTTTATGAGTAGAAGATCATGGCAGGATTAGCCACAAAGCCATTAGAAAGTCTCGCTAAGGTCACTGTGATTGTCTGGAGAGCAAAGGTTGTTCAACAGTGATTGTGCTTCAAAACACAAACCACATCCAATAACACCACCAGCTGCAGCAAAAATAACTCCAATAAAAGCCTTCATACTTCTCTTTGCTTATACTTTTTAAACTTCCTTGTCCAATCATTTCCAGCTGGGGCTGTCCTGGTGTTAAAGAGCTTTCAGTTCCATTATAGATAAACCTGCAGCTATTGATCTGAGCTCTCCCCGCCCCAAGAACCAGATTTGAAACCTGTTTTTCTGAGGCAGCAGAGCAGCTGGAAGCAGAGGAACTGTTCAGGCTCCTCTCAGAGCGTCACTCCTGGCTCCAGAGGTCACCTTTGCTGGGGGGATCATTAATAAGCCACACATTTTGCAAGGATTAACACCCACTAAACCTTGGCGTTTGTTCCAGAGACGGAGATCAATGGGGCACTTTAGCACAGGACTAACAACATCCCTGAGCTGCTTCTTCCCCTCTTTAATCATCTTCGAGGGGGGGTTCAGAGGCAGCAGTTCAGAGGGTTTGTTTTCTGGTTTATTTGTGGAGCTGGGAACTAATTAATCCCCTTGTTATCAAAGCGCTGCCTCTGATTGGGGCTGGCTGTAGCTCGAAAATGGAGCCCTGAACAAACCACATGGAGACAAAGCCTGAAGTTCAGGCGGAGGAAAGAGCTTTGTGGAATACAAACAAGGGATAAAGTAGCCTAATTCTGGTTCTTTGATGGATCTGGACTGAAAAAGAAGACCAATAAGCTTTATACTTTGAATTGTGTCTTTATACACTCAGCAGAAAATCGGTTTGAACATTTATCTGTCAAACCTGCAGATCTCTTTTTTTCAGTGTCATGTCTCCATCACGTGTGTGTCCCGAGTAAAATAAAATCTACAAAAACTACAGAAGCAGCAGCTATTCTATATGAAAGTGTATTTCCTATAATTGACATTATTTTTTCTGTATTAATATTCTTCAGTATAACTCACAGTGCTAAAACACATGGAGAAGGCACTCAGTGCTCTCTCCAGCTGCGAGGTAAGAGCATAATAAGAATTTAAAAATAATATTAAAAAAAATTACACAAAAACGTAAAAATTGTGAACATTGCTTCCAGAGAAAATTCTTTTCCTTTTTCTGGAAGGCTGCATTTTGGAAAAGAATCCAAAAGGAAGGATTCCTTCCTTGTGGTGGTCGCTTCCCCACAAGTCATCAACAATTCAGATTGGTTTGGTTTGGTTGGGTTTTCTTGGTTCTCTGCTCCAGCAGCAAATATTTTTTGGGAATTCAGAGTACAATAATCCATTTTTGTGGCATTTCAAGACCTCTTTTACGCAAGAGCAGATCATTCCCCAATGCCTGTGCTGTTAAAGTACCCAGCTGGTCCAGCAGCTCAATTTACTTCATTGTACATTTTAATTCCTACAATGCAAGTGAATTATGATGGATTTTTGCTCCTGGGTTTCCAATATCTGTCTCTGACAAGACTTCAAGGAATATTCACGAGACAAAGGTGGCTTAACTCCATGAATCTGAAATTACATCACCTCTGTATTGAAAAACAATTGCAAGGTTGCATTCATGAAAAATTACATTGAAATTTACTTTAGAACATGTCTAACAGGACTGAGGGGAAACGAAGCCAATAATTTGGGAAGTTTTATCAATTAGCATTGTGAAATTAATTGGTTCAATGAGCAGTGCCCTGGATTCATAAAGAGGAGCAACCTGGGATAGGTGGAGGTGTCCCTGCCCCTGGCAGGAGGTTGGACTGAGATGATCTTTTAGGAACCTTCCAACCCAAACCGCTCTGCAATTCTGTGATTGCAAATTTTAGAGCAACCAAAACCTTCTGCAGGGAGCCAACACCAAGGAGCGATGTGGGTGGGTTGTTGGGTGAATGTCAGAGCAGAAGGTGGCACCGACTGAGGAAAGCACCTCAAGGATGGGATCAAATTCCTTTGTTTAAAAAAATTCATCTCGGGCCTTAAGTTTTTCCTTTGTGCTCGCAGGGATTTGCCCTTGAGCGAGCTGATGCTTGCTCCACTCAGGTGCAGAGTTTAGATCGTGTTAGTCCTTGATCTAATTCAGTTCAAAAGCTGATAAAAACATCCTGGGTTTATCTGCTCTGCCTAAAGGAGAGATAGAAAAGCTGACAGAGGCAGAAAGCTCCGGCTCCTGAAGGCACAGTGACAAAACCCCGCGTGTATCACCCTGAGGCATCTCCAATTTCCACCAGCGCAGAAAGCGGCTCCAGGCCGAGTTTCTGCAAGAGACACCTTGGCTCAACTTCCAGTTCCCTCCGTCCTGCTCTCCCCTGTCTGCCTCACACACCAGATCCAATCTCCCAGGTATTTTTAGCCTCGCACAGCATCCTGAAAGCTGCACAAGGACATCGTGCACTTCACCCGAGGCAGGGAAACTTCTGTGGCTCCAGAGCCAACTTCTGAGGGGGCTGGAGGCCCATCCCAGGCTGGCCCAGTTTGCAGGAGGTGTCTGTGCTCTGTCCCAACTCCAAGAGGAGCAGCCCTTCCTTAACGGTGGAAAAGTTTTCTTTAAGGGGTTTCTGACAGCTGGAAACGCAACAGACCTTCAGTTGTTCATTTTTTTATCATCAATGTTTGCTTTGGTTTTGTTTCTTATAATTTTAAAAATGTGTTGTTTTTTTTTTTTCTTTTTTTTTTGTTAGAATATCACAATTCTTCAAAGGCAAAATATTTGACAAAGAAATGTTGATCTCAATGAATTTTTTTTGTTTTGACAAGGTACCAGGCAAAGGCACAACATTTGAGTAACATGCAAATGTTTTATCCTGACCTCTAGGAAAAGACTTGTTTAATATTCCAATTTATCATCACTTTCTGTGTCATTTCTCAAAGATATGGGCGGAATTTTTAATAGGGTATAAGATAGTTCAGGAAAATCTAAATCAGAACTTTACAAGTTCTAATAAAAAGAAAATTCAGATGTTCAGAAGCTCAAAATTTGGCCACTGAAGTGCTACAGTTTTTGTTGAATGAAAAAAAAAATGAGACCATAGAAAAGTTTGGGTTGGAAGGGACCTTAAATCCTTCTCTTCTCCAGGTGAACCCCAGCTCTCCCAGCCCAGCTCCACAGAAATCTTGAAGTGAACAATTAACCTTTTGAACAGACATTTCTAAAATATTTTTTCCATTCTCAGTTGGAAATTAAAAAGCTTTAACAGCATTAATTCCCTCAGCAACTGAAAAATTCTGTTCCCAGTCTTGTTAGACAAGAAATGCATAAGGAAATCCTTTTATTTTGACATGGAAATGGCTAAATTTCTAATAAACTTTTAAAATTGGCTACAAGAAGCCTGGCTTAATCTGTTACAAGCAACTTGTAATCCATTTACTCTTGATACCACTTAGAAAAAGTCCCGTAATTATTTAAAAGAAAATTTTAATGAGGAAATACCTAAAATTCCATTTTAAATTTTATTCCTAATTAAAAATGGAGCTGCTAATTATAATGCCTATCTCCTTTAGAAGGTGCTGCAAGGCTTAATTAATTGTCGGTAAAGCTCATTTGAGAAGCTCACAGGATGGAAGTGCAAAATTGTTTATGTTGATCAGGAGGAGGCTCTGGCTGGGGCTGTGGGGACATTCCAGGGGCTGCCAGCTCCTGCTGTCCCCATTCCACAGCCCAAGGACAGCTGAGGTGCTTCCAGTGCCATCAGAGAGATCTCCAGGAGAGCTGGAGAGGGACTGGGGACACGGGATGAGGGGACAGGACACAGGGAATGCCTTCCCACTGTCCCAGGGCAGGGCTGGATGGGATTTGGGGAGGAATTCCTGGCTGGGAGGGGCTGGGGTGGAACTCCCAGAGCAGCTGGGGCTGCCCCTGCATGTGTCCAAGGCCACACTGGACACCCTGGGACGGTGGAAAGTGCCTGTCCATGGCAGGGGTGCCACTGGAGGAGTTTTAAGGTCCTTCCAAGCCAAAGCACTCTGGGATTCAGTGATGAATTCAAGTAACTTTTCCCACTAAGAGGAGGGGACTCCCCTGCCTGACTCTGCCTTTTCTCTGCTGAAGCAGTCCCAGGGGGAAAATGGAAATCCAGTAAGGTTTGAATTCCACCAGAATTTATGGCTGTGCTACTTTAGACGAGCAAATATCCCTTCCTTTTTTATAAAAGTTGTTCAACATGTGACATACACAGGGGCAGTTGAGTGTTTGAAGGGGTCACCCAGTGTGGGCTGTGATTCCAGTGACAGCTCCCACCCCAAAAGCTGAACCCTACAGAGCTCAGGACACGACCGTGGGCACCAGGACTGAACAGAACTGTTCCCACTCCTCTTCTAAACCTAAGCCCGTGCAGTGACCCAGTTTTTGAGGAGAGAGGTTTGTGATTACCTGACAGGAGCTCATATTTGTACGAGAGGAACAGCAAGAGCACATTTAATCTTTCATGCTCTGCTCTGACAGCTGCGCTTTCGCTCGCTCAGCTTTCTTGAAGGATGAGCGAGACAGAGCTGATTTTTACACATCCCGAATTTCCAGACAGGGATGTGCACAAACTGTAGGAGCTGTTTATCTGATTGAGGCGCTAATTGTGTGGGTCCTGGCTGGAGCGGCGCGGGGAAGGCAGCGCATTTCACGCTCAACACCAGGCAAGAGACACGCAACGCTCCGTGGATAAAAGGCTCGTGGTCCCAGCTGGGAAAACAGTTCCATTATCTCCCAGCTGCATAGACCTTCCATACGGCTCCGTTCTGCCTCGCTGAGCGCTCTGCCTCTCTGAGAGCCCCCAACAGTCCTGCAGGAAATTGTAAAGATCCTGAGACATCTCCGTGCTCGTGCTGTAAGTACAGACCCTGCTGCAGCGTGCATGGCTGCGCTCGCCGGGCTGGGTTTTTATCCTTCCTCGCTGGCATTTGCATAAGGGGGAGAGGAGAAGGGGGAAAAAAAAATAAAAAAATCGCTGCTTTATTTCTTCTGCGTGCCTGGAAATGGCTGATGCTCCAAACGCGCGCGTTGCGGGCAGGAAGGGACGCGGAGGGTGAATTTGTATGCGTGTGAGGGCTGAGGCGAGCAGAGCCCGGGCTGCGCTGGCCACGGGCACCACAGGTACAGCGCTGAGGATCCCGCGGCTCCGTGCTGCAGCGACACGGGCAGCACAGAGCATGACAGTGCTGATTCTGGCACTTCCAGACGAATTTCTACAGCACATTAAAAGCTGAAGGGGGGAATGAGAGCCTAACCTCATTTCTGCCAGCTGAAGGTGGGAAAGCAATAAACATAAATCTGAAGGGAAATGGAGGTGAGTCCTAAAAAGAAAGTTGTTCCCTGTTGCTCATTTGAGTCATCAGAGGAAAATGTAAAGCGAGTTCACAGCCTGTGCTGAACTTTGGGTCAGAATCCAAAGAGCTGCAGGAGAGGTGGTTTGGATATTGTTATTTACTGACACTGCATGACACAGCTTTAAAGGACAAGATACCTGATCAAAAGTTTGGGAAGTCTGTGCTTCCAGTCTGTGCTTCCAGTCTGTGCTTCCAGTCTGTGCTCCCAGAAGCCTGACTAGAACTTTCTGTTAAATCAGCTACTCCCATGGTGCTTTTGGGGTGAATCCTTGCATTCAGACGGTTGTTGCATGAGGAAAGGGGCTCCTCCAGCAGCTTTTGCATGAGCAGGATGCTCCAGGCTGACAATTTCCTGCAGCACTTATGGAGCTGAATGATCAAGCAAGATGCAAACACTCTGTAAATAACAGTTACTCGTCCTTTTACCAGCACTGCAACCCTTTGCAGATAAATATTGCGAGTTAAAATCCAAATATTTACTCCTCTGAAGTAGCATTTCCACCTCCCCTTTTATTTTTCTCCCCCAGAGAGAGGAGACTTGTGACTTCCACACAAAGTTCTGAAAGTTCAGAGAGTTTTTCTGTGCGTGCCACTGAACCCTGCAGTGTTTGTAATTCCAGGCACCACGTCCCCACAAATAACCCATCTCCATCAGCCAGCCTTGCCTGTGGTGCTCCAGAGGCACCGTGTCAGTGTTTCACATTCCAGAAGTCTCTGCTTCACAGGTTTTATGACACTAAAAAGTCCCAAATCAGTAGCTCTATGAAGTTAGCAACAACCATAGATCACATTTTATTGTGTAAAAAAAGAAAAATAGAACCCCCCAGTGCTGGCAGCTGTGAGTTTCAGATGCTGGTGAGGTTCTGCTGGCCATGGATTACAAGTTTTAACTTCCATGCTGAGGAAAAAATTATAAATAATCCATAGCAACTTAAGTGCTTTAAATCAAGCATGAGCCATGTCTCTTTTCCTTTGCTTCCAGCTTTATGACCACTATTAAAAAGGTTTGTGGTGCATAATAAGCTACCCTAAAATTAATTTCTTGCCATTGAAGCAAGAATTTCCCTCACAGAACAAGGTGCCAAGGGGCCTTAAAACACAAAGTTGGGTGGCTCAAAGCTCTGTTTGTGTTTGAAGGGAGAATTTTCATGAGGAGATATTTTGTGATTATGTGGGAATAGATCAGCTCTACAAAACAGCATCAAATTTGTATTTCCTCCCCCCAAACTGTGTCAGATGTATGTTATTACAATATTCCTTCTGTTGAAAGCTGAGCTTATTGCAGAGGATTGCCACAGATTGGGCTCTGCTCACCTTCCTCAGGGACAGAGAGACACAAAAACCATCTTAATGGTGCCCTGCTTGTCCCCAGCCTCTCACCCTGTCTCTGGAGCAGGGAGGCTCTTGCAGAGGAGAAAAAACAGCCCAAAAAGTCATTTATTCCTTCTTCCCAAAGGCTGCACTCAGGGCTGGTCAGAACTCAGTGCCTGGGCAAGTTTGTAGCCTCGTCTGTGCACCAGAGAATCTCTCCAGGGGAAGTGGAAAAAAAGAAATTCAGGCCCAGTTTTACAACTTCAACTCCATTTGTGGTAAAAACCATCCCTGGGACACACAAAAAAAACCCAGACACAGCAGAATTTAGGTGATTAGGTGACCTTATTTGCATCCAAAAATGATCAGGCTCCACAAATCTCTTATTTACACAAAGGCTTTCCACAAGTGCAGAAAATGCAAGGAAAAACTGCACGCCTTAAAAAGAGAACAGAGCTTCTTCAAGTGCCCCAATCACAGTAAACAAGAATAACCCCAAGCAGAACAGATCAGGGCACTGTACTTCACAGTTCTGCCTCTTGGAGGGGAAAAAAAACCCCACAGAAGTGTGAGACAGAGCATCAGGGGTATGGAAACCCTACCTGGAGCTAAAAAAGTGCTAAACACACCAAGTCAGCACAGAGTAAAGAGCCAGCAAGATCTTTTTGCACCAAAAAACCCTCCTGGGGACTTGAACTCGTCAGTTTCAGAGGCTGGAGGAGAAGCAGTGAGGAAAAGCTGGAATTTTTCCATACCTTTCTGCTCTCAGCTCTGTCTCCTCTCCTCCCAGCTGCTCCTGCTGCAGAAGCTCCACCCGTGGATTTCCTGCTGGATGAGGAGCAGCTGGTCAGCATTTCCTGCTGCTTTTATTCTTGAGGGCACAGGGGCTTCTTCCCAAAATTTTGGGATTGTAAAAATGATTGATCTGTCTTATTGCAGCCTCCCGGTGCCTGAAGGGGCTCCAGGAGAGCTGGAGAGGGACAGGGAATGGAAGGACAGGACACAGGGAATGGCTTTCCGCTGGGAAAGACTGGGTTTAGGTGGGATTTTGGGATGGAATTGTTCCCTGGGAGGGTGAGAAGGGGCTGGGATGGAATTCCCAGAGCAGCTGGGACAGGGTTTGGAGCAGCCTGGAATGGTGGGAGGTGCCCCTGCCCAGGGGATGAGATGAGCTTTAAGGTCCCTTCCAACTCCAGAAATCTCATTGTTCTGTGATCTCATCTCTTCATTCATTTTGGGGTTTTCTGTGTTCTGGGTTTCCTGCAAGAGTTAAAATCCAGAGCAGAGTGCTCAGGGCAGCACTGAGAGAGGGATGGCGAGGAAGGAGCTGGGGAGGAGAGCGATTCCCTCACTCAGACCCTCGGATGTGTTTTTAACCGATGAGGAGCAGAAGGAAGGGAGCAAGTGAGTCAGAAAAGCAGTTTGTTTTATTAAAATTCCTGACAGCGTCTGCTCTGACGCTCTTGTTAAAAGAGATGGAAAACATCAGGAAGATGAGAGAAGCCGTGTTCTGTGCTTGCTCTTTACACAACTTAATAATATGGAAAGGAGTGCAATTGATTGGTTTTATCGGCTGTACCCAAACACAAATGACCCAGGTACACAAAAACCCTCCCCAGGGTTCTGAGCCCCGCTCCCAGCAGAGGCAGCTCAAACAAATAAAAACATTCTGCCTACTTTTCCTACAATAAATCCTTACTCCTCCTCAGGACACCCTGATGTGATCACCAATAAGATCCATTTTTTTTAAACAAGATTCTTCAGAAAAAAATATAATTGCTTTATATTTGGTATTGAATTCGTCTCTCCCATGGCATGAGGATCCCAAATCCCTCTTTGTGGTGATGCCTGCAAGGAATCTTTTATTAAAATAAAAGTATTAAATGGGGAAGACTGGCTGAAAACAAGGATCCTCTGCTGTAAAAAGCAGTGTAAATATCAAGTGCATACCTTTGAGCAGCACCTGATTTTAATTCCCATCCCTGTGATTCACACTGGGAATGTAGAACCCGGCTGGGATGAAGTTATGCACCGAGTTTCTCGGTGAAATGGATGAATTTTCAGACATTTAGCGATTATTTCTGCTTCAAGCACACCTTTTCCTTGTGTGTGTATTTGGGATTTCACCACGTCCCACTGCCGGGTCCATTGCAGGGTCAGGGCACCAGAATGGATCACAAAACGCTTGGAACCGTGTCTGAAACCCTGGTGCACTTCAGCAATTTAAATCCATTTCTCCCAGACAATTTAAATCCATTTCCCTCGCCGAGTTTGGTGTGTGCAGAACACGAGAGGTACCTTTGGTGAGAGAAACGGGGATTAAAAGCACAGAACTTTCTGCAACTTCATCTCTTCGAGCAGTTTCTGATAATCCTACCATGAAATTACAAAACCAGCGGGACCAGAGCAAACCTCCCTGGAAATTGTACTCCCTCCATTTGTAAAGGAAGCCAGATAAGGTGGAGATTTTTATCAGCTAAATGAGAGAGCTGTGTCACACGGACTACCCAGAGCCCCACCCCTCTGCTGAAAACCCTCAGCCAGGACAGAATTCGGGCTGCCGAGCGGTGGATCCGTGGATCCCTGCCTTTCCCGGGGCGCCACAGCTTCCAAGGAGTTTGTCCTTGAGGCGAGGGAGGCAAAATAAACTCAAAATTCTCCACAGAACCAGCACCCTGATTTTAATTCCCACCACAGTATGGCCTACAGCAGAGCTGCTGATTCTCCCTCGTGCCTCAGTTTCCCTTCTCGGGTCTCAGCTCGCAGCCGCTCTTCCAGACGTTCCTGGCGCTTTCGAGTGGGTCACCCTGGCTGGTGGCAGCCGGGAGCTGTTCCCTCGTGGCGCTGTCGCTGTCCCTGGTTCTGCAGCTTGAGGCTCTCCTCTCGCTGACGCCGCTCTGCTGATTTCCTGAATTCACCCGCTCAGCCGCAGACGGGATTGTTTTCCTTCGGCCGATAATGGCAGGGAAGCTCCGCGGTCCCAGTGAGGGAATTTCTCTCCCAGAAATGGGTTTGTGTGCTGGTTTAGCAGGAGCACTTGGGCTGCACAGCGGGTTAGAGGTTTTACCCCTGTTAAAGTCACTTCAACTGCCGCCTTTCCCTCAGCACTGATATCATTAGTGGTGACACAGCGCTGCAGCCTCTCCACAGAGGTCACCCAGCCCTTTCTGGAGCTATCACACAAAGCTAAAAGCCATAAATATTATATTTAACCCTCTCGTTTCCTGTGTTACTCCAAATCCACTGGAGGTGCAGGTCTAATTTCTTCCCTGAACACACTCTGGTCCCTCTATTCCACCAAATCCATGAGCTAGATTTGTATTTTCAGTCCTGGCTCAATTTTCCCACCCCCAAATCCAAATAAATACCAATATTTTGTATAAAACTCTAATGCCTGGGCAGCTGCATCCCCATCTGCCTGTGAGGGCAGAGGCACTGGGGAAAGACTTGTCAGAAGGATCTTCTGCTTACAAGGAAAATCTGCCTTTCCTACATCACTGAAATAGGAACAGTTTTCATTAAGTCCTTTGCAGATTTCTGGGCCCATGGCAGGGGGATGGGACAAGATCATCCTGATGGTCTTTTCCAACCCAAAGCGTTCTGTGACTCCGAAAAAACTTCACATAAAAATAAATGAACGGACTCCTTTCTTTAAGGAGAGAATTCTTGCAAAGCTGAATGGAGTCTAAATATTTGTTGTTGCTGTTTAAGGACCGAGCAGCTTGTGAGCAGGGGAAGGTCAGGCTGGTTCCTGTGCTGACATTCCCAGGAAAAAAAAAACCACCTGAGCCAGGCTGGAGGGGTGAGGTTGGTGAGGAATGGGGAGGAGTGGAGCCCTCAGCCCTGGAGGTGGCACTCAGTGCTCTGGGCTGGGGACAGGGTGGGCACTGGCACAGGCTGGAATTGATGGTCTCAGAGGGCTTTTCCAGCCTCAGTGATCCTGGGATTCCATGGAATTGGGATTAATTGGAATTTCTCTGATGTGAAATGCCCCTTGCTCAGGTGGGGCTCCCTGAAAGCGAGTCCAGGACGGCTCAGCACGCTCCTGCTCAGGTCTCACACAGCCCTTCCTGTTCCCTGGCTGCTGAGCACAGAGCTGTAGGTTCAATGCGCCTGTTGGCCACTTTTCCATGTTTTTTCCTGCCTGTTAATAGGATTATCCACCCCCTGTGCTGCTGCCGTGCCCCAAACACGACTCAGTGTCCTCGCCATGCTGCCAGCCCTGCTCCATCCCCCTGTGCTGCCCCTCTCCGGGTCTGATTCCATCTGAGACATCACCTCAGCTTTCACTCAACTGCCTGAAGCAAAGCAGAGCCCTGGCTTATAAACCTGCTCACAATTGCTGCAGTTCCAGCCAGGAATAAACTGTTCTTAACCTAAATACTCCTCTGAGGACTCTGAGCTTGGGGGAAGGAGCATAACTGTGCTGTACCTGGTGCAAGCGGGGATAAGCGAGCCTGGGCACGCTGGATAACTTGGGAAAGCAGCTGGGAACAGAAGGGGAGGGAGAGGAGAACAGTGGGGAACGCAGCTGAACAATAATGACCGCTTTAGATTGCACTAAATGCAAAGCTGCCAAATAAAACACGGGCTGTTGGAGCTACAGAGAATGGAAAGGCTGCCAGAGTGAAAGATTTGTCCAAAGGCAGCCCCAAAAAAAACCTCAAGGAGAAGGGAAAGTGATCAAGTCTTTAAGTGTGTTAAAAACCCTGCCGTGGTGAGAGTGAGGTGAGGCTGTGGATGGTGCTGGCACCACAGGGAGCAGCGCCCATGGAATGATTGAAATGACAAATTCAAGAGTGATAAAAATGATACAGCCAGGTGGGCAAAGCTCAGGGGAAGAAGAGCTGGTGTGGAGTTGAATTTGCAGGAAAAAGATTTCGTTCACTTTAATGCAAAATGCCCACTAAGGTGAGCCAGGATCTACCGCTGAATCTTAGAGAAATCTTGATACCAAGAGACTTCAGAGGTATTGTGGGATGCTCTGAGGAAAGTTGTGGGGAATGCTATTTGGAATTATTCTGCACTTGAGGTATTTCAGCATTAATTGCACAGCTTTACTCAGAGATTACTCATTTTCAAGTTAGCCTTACCGAAGGTGTTGAATAATGGATGATATTAAACTTTGGGTTAGGGATTCAGGGGATTGATTTGGAAGACATAGGTGAGACATCACCAAAATCAAACTTCTGTCAAAAATTAGCAGAATAAAAGTTACATTTGAAGTGGAAGAACTGAGAAAAAAGCACCTTTCTCACTGATTCAGGCAAAATAAAAACGACTAAGCCTGTCACGATTTTACCTCTTTGTCTGGCTGGCTTTCTCAGCAAGATTGATTCCAAATCCAGCTAAGCCCTGAAAGGAATTAGCAGGAAACTGCTTTGTTGGAGGATGCTGAGGGGGTGGCTGCAGCAGCCGGGGAAGCAGCAGCAATACCCAAAAATAAAGCCCCAGCCCTGACTAACCAGGGGCCCTGTTTGGTTCACTGAAGTGTGAGTCAGCCACAAAACCTCTCACTTGAATCCACAGAGGCAACAGCAATACTTTGAGAGGATAAAAGGTGAGAGAGTGTTTGTGAGATCCTAAAATCAGAGAACACAGAGCGGGAGGGACCTCAGGGATCACCCAGAGCCACCTCAGCCATGGCAGAGACACCTCCACTGTCCCAGGCTGCTCCAGGCCCTGTCCAGCCTGGCCTGGGACAATCCCAGAGATCCAGAAGCTTCCAAAGCTGCTCTGGGCACCTGTGCAGCCCTCACAGGGAAGAATTCCATCCCAAAATCCCATCTAACCCTGCCCTCCTTCAGCTTAAGCCGTTCCCCCTTGTCCTGTTTTTCCAAGCCCTTCACAAATCCCACTGACCCTTCTCATAGCCAGGAGCAGGGAGGCTTCATCCTGAGAAAGGCCCTGGGATGGATTCAAAGGTGGATTCTGAGTTTTATATTTGAATTCGTACAAATACTGAATACAAATACATTTATACAGATGTATATATGTATACATTTAAAATACAACTTTATGAAGTAGAAGTTCTGCTGTCATGCTTGTTCTGCAATAAAAACTCCTGACCCTCTAAGCAAGGAGATGAGGGGTAATAACAATCTGTTGTTACTGGTGTTAATCAGCATTATTTTATCCAGAAGTGTCCAAGGCCACGTTGGGCAGGGCTTGGAGCACCCAGGGACCCTCCAAGGTGTCGCTGCCATGGCAGGGGTGGAGTGAGAGGAGCTTTAAGGTCCCACTGAAACCCTTCCAGGACCTGTGACCACAGGCAGTTTGGAGCAGCATCATTTGCACACCTGTGAGGCTGAGGCACCAATATTTGAATGTCTGTGCCCTGGTGATGGATGGAACACGACAGAACCTGACCTAGGAGCAGAAACCTTCCCTGCAGCCCCTTTCCTTGTGTCAGATCCCAGCCCAGCCCAGGCCACAGCCCGTGCAATTACCCACTTCAATAATCAGCGTCAGGCTCTGATGAATTACAGCCCAGGCTGGGGATGGTTCAGAATAAACGAGCTGCGATGAAGGGTGTGACAGGTGAGAAAGCATTTGTAATGGGCTATACAGCTATTAAATGCAAAATAAAAAGGGGCACTAAAATATGTGTAAAATAATCAGAAATAAAGCTAAAATCTATCCAGGCCGTGGTTGTTGACCTGGCATGAGAGACTGGAAATTAACCTCGCTCTGCATAAATGCAGGAGGGTGTCAGGGAGGTTCTCAGGTCACTTGCAGCGCTGCCACACTCAAGTTTTGGGCCGTGTGAGGGAGTTGTTTGTCCTGTCACGGTGCAAATTTGGGCCAGTCCCCAAATGCTGCACCAACCTGCCTGGGCTGGCCATGGAAAAAAACAAAAAGGTGCAAGAAATGCCACCAGGAAGTCTCAGAAGATGCTGCTGCACCAATCAGACCCCAGAGGTTTGGGTTAAGCTCCTGATTTCCTCTGAAGCCCAGGCTAACTCTGCACTTACACTTACAACAGCCTGGGAGGATGCCTTAAGGTTTCAGATTACATATTTCCCAGATTCTGCACTGCATTGTGTGTGACTCTGAACTCCATATCGAGTGTTGGCAGGTTCTCCTCACAGCTCAGGCACACAGAACAATCCTTTTCCACCCCACAACCAAGGACACCGGGGCAGCTCCAGGCCCAAAAAGTGCAAACAGGGAATCGAGGAGAGCGAACTGGGAGGGTGGGACTGCACAACCTGGAGCTGGAATTGGACAATGAACCCAACATGGAAATGGAGCAAAACTTATAAAAGTGTGAGAACTTGTGACCTGGGATCCATCTTGGGTGGAGCCACGGCCTGGTTCCTGCACTGCCCAAAGTGAATCCTTTGAAGGGTTTTTAATAAATCCCCATTTTATTCCTGTAACTCTGTCCAGTTCCAGGGAGCCTCTCAAGGCCTCAGGGAGAGTTGGAGAAGAGCTGATCCCTTCTGAGCCACACACAGGGAAGGGACAAGGGGAACTCCAGCTGTCCCCAGAAATTTACATTCTTCAGAGATGTTTCTCGTGGTTACACTGTTAAAAAAAAACCATAATGGATGTTTCTGTTTTGCTTTTATTTCAGTGTTTTGGAGGAGCAGTAATGCTTTGGGTAAAATTCAAATCAATGCAAACCTCATAAGCCAATAAAATTTTATAGATGGTTATCCAATATGTAATTTGTTACACAATTTCTCTGTGGCTTCTGTTTATTGAGACATAAAGACTTTGCTTTCTTTAAGGGAGATTTTATGTGAGGAGGGCATAAGAAGGAATAACCTTTCATACCTATTGTGCCATAAACTAAATTACTCTTAACCCAAACCATTTATCTTGTGGTGGCAGCCTAATGAGACCAGAGGAAAGAGAAACAAACTGCCTGGAATTTTCTTGAAGGAACAACTTTTATTTCCATCAAACCCTCAGCTTCCCAGATTGGCCACACGGATGTCACAGTTGATAATATCAGATAATATAATAAAAAATAATCCAAGAAAATGATGAGGATGTAGAGCTTGGGACAGGGAATGAGTGCAGAAGAAATGTTCAGGGGTGTTGCACACTGTGTTTATTTCCTGGCAGGAATTTCCTGCTGGATGTGAGTAATGAGGGAAGGAGGGAGGTCTGAGAGCAGCCTGGGGGCTCTCAAATAGAGATCAGCTTTGGTGATTTGGCTCAGGAGGGCTGGAAAAGCTCTCAGGAAGAAGGATCCCCACCCTAGTGAGGAAATTCACTGCAATGCCTGCTGCTTATGACTAAGATGTTCTTTCTCTAATACAACTTTTCTCTTTGCAATATCCTCTGGCCTGCACACAACATCATTTTTCCCAGTGTAATTTCAAAGCAAAGGAGCAAAACTTGGGAACAAATGCGACTTTTCATTTTTTATGTTTTATTTTTTGGAGCCAGCCACAGAAACATAAAAGGAGCTTTTACTCGGTCGGTCCTGCTTGAAGTATGAGTGCACTGACCTGGAGATACACACAGAGTAAAAGCCTATTTGAGGCTGTCTCATGAGTTAAGTGAAGCTCCAAGTCTTTGGAAAGCTGATCTAAATCTTGCTGAAATCAGTGGGATGTGTTTCCCTTGCATGCTGTTTATTAGCTGCATTCATTCCTGCGTGGTTTCCCCTCCACACAGTGCAATTGTGGCTGAGATTGGCTGGGTACAGGGACTGAAACACGTGGTGGTGAATTTGCACTCTGATCAGGACTGATTTGCCTGTTAAAGAAAGGAAAGCTAAAGGCAGTGGATCCCTTCAGACCCCAAACTTGCTATTTCCCTTAAAGAATGACAGATTTTTGTGAGAGGAGCAGACCAAGAGAGGAATAGAAACAATCTGTGCATTGCTCTTAGCATAGAACTGGTGAAAAAATGGATTTGTGTCACTATGAGGTAACAACATTGTTTTATGTGTCAAGGGAAAAAGAGAAATAGTCCATTATTTAGATCAGCACCAGTAAATGGATGTTTTTAAGATTGAAAAGCGAGGCCATCTCCTTCTTATCATCTCCATTCAATCTCCTCAACTCTTGCTGAACCTGTAACAGAGCCCGGGCTGTGAGAGAGAGAGAGAGCCAGGGCTCGGAATGACACACAGTGACACCAGCAGCAGTTATTAAAGGAATTTATGAGCACAATCAGACTTGGGCATGACAAGAAGTTGGGGAAGAGCTGCAGTATCCCAGGAAACAATCTGCATTATTAAGAGCAGAACTCCAGGGAAGGTGTGATGAGCTTGACAAAGTGCAGACACTTCACTTCGGGATCCTCCTCAAAGTCTCCTCCTCAAAACCAGAAGCACTTTTAAGGCCATTAGAGAACAAACTCTATTTTGAGGTTTTAGCACTGCAGTTCCAAGGAAATGTGTAGAAACTCGTTGATGGAGCAGCTTTGCAGGGATGTGAGGCTGAAAATGAAGCTCTTACAATGTTTTTTTTTTTTGTTTCTTTTTTTTCCTGCAGTGGTTGGGATGGATTTGGGGATGGATTTGCTAATCCAGGGCGAGCACCAGGTTGGGGTTGAGGCTCCAAAGGTGACTCTGAACTGGTGTCAGTGTTGGTGTTAAACTGGTCTGAACCTTCCTGAAATGGGGCATAACCAGCACAGCTTCCTGAGTGTCTAAAGAAAGATTTGAAAAGAAAACTTCATTTTTAAATATTTTAAATCCTTGTCCCATGGGGACGCTCGGCAGAGGGGAAGGAAAGATGTAACCATGGGGGTTTCACTCTTCAGGTTTATAAATCAAACTGTTTCAAAGGATTTATTTTTTCCTTTTAATAGGGAGCCCGAATTCAGCAAAACACCTAAATCCATCTTTTGCAGTTGATATGAGAGTGATCCTGTACTGAAAATATGTTAACTAAAATATTCCTAAAATATGTCAATTTCTGCTCTGGAGCAGCCATTCCACAAACCCGGCATTAGACAGAGCCTGAAGCAGGGAGCCTAAATTCCAAAGACCCCTTAAATTCAATGTTTTCCTTAAAGAAATCCTTATTTTTCTCTGGAATATTAGCAGTGTTAAATCACCAGCCTCCAGCTTTGAAGGCAATTTATCTTGGGCACCTTTAAAAATGAAGGGGAAAGTTGGGATGTTGGCTTGTTTTGTTTTTATTGATGTGGAAAATCAAAGTGTGATTCCTTGATAACGAATGCACTGATGGATTTCTTGGGACAGAACATTCATTTTCATGTTCTAAATGTGGTGGTTTTGGCTTAAAGCAGAGGACAACCTTTGTAAGAGGTTTGGTGAAATCAAAATCAGTTTTGGTGCTTTAGCAGAGGCTCTGAAATGCAAAAGTTGCTTTTGATAAGGGATGAAGGAACGAAAAGAGGGTGAGGAAAGATCCCCTTTGCTATGGAAACACAGATTTTGATATTCTTAAATTCTGCTGAACCAACAACTGCAAGAGTTTACAACAAGCAGTTGGATGCAGAGAAATTTCACTTTTTGTGGCACCGCAAAAACGCAGCCAGGGATGGATTAAGGATGCAGGAGCTGCTTGGGAAGTCCAAAAACCAGGATATAAAAGTGGAATGGAAAATACAGAGCAGGGGGATGAGAAGGGAAGGAGAACCAGCTAAACGTGGAGGTGAATTTTCCCCAGCTCCCTTTAACTGCACAATAACAACATTCAAACCTCCAGCATTTTTCACTCTGTGGGTTTGCCCTGATTATTTGTGAGTTTTCCTGCACTTTTCCTGGGTGCTCAGGACCGTGGTGGTGAGGGATGGGAATAATTCCCCAGCACCTCGTGGTAATTTGGGCATTTCATCAGCAAAATTATTTACATCAGGGCTTCGCATAAGTGCTCCAGGACGGCCTTGGGTGAGGCAGCAGCCGTTAATTCACTTTTTCTTTTCTGTATTAAAACGGATCAGTTGGCATTGTCTCCTCTCAATTATTCCCCGTGATTCCAACAACACATTTTGGTGCATAAAGAGAGTGGGAATGAAAGCACTGAATGCTTTAAATGCTTAATGCTCTGATAAAAGAGGCTCCTTGGAGAGCTGCTGGTAAAAGGCAACAGGTGAAAGTCCTGGTAGATTTCAGTGTCCAGTTTAATGGATGAGGAAACAAAGCAGAAATAAAAAAGCTCTGCCTCTGAAAAAAAAAAAAACTGCACTGCCAGGAAAAATGTCTCGCTAAATATTTATATTCAGTCCTGGCCTTTCACGGCCCTTCACGTTTTTGAATTTTAGAATTGATTTATTTTAAATAACTGCATACATAAATAAGTGCATCCTAAATATAGCTCTCTGTATTAGGAGACTCTAAGTAAAATTATTATTCTTATCATAAAAGAGATAAATGTAAAGAGTTCTTCTTCCAAATAGATTTGGTCCTGGTTCCCAGCTGGTGCAGATTTGCATTTTTCCATGAAGGTCAAGGTTTTCCTGCTCTCACCCTGGAGCAGGCAGCCCTGTTTACCTGTTAAAAACCACACCACCTCCAGAATAGCAAGTTCAAGTTCTTTAATGTACCCAGGAAGGGAAAACACTCCTAAATCCTGATTACTATTCCAGCTAACATTTTGCTTTCCTAACCTGCTCTGAGTTTGTAGGAATTGTCTGCTGCATATCCAGCAGATGCAAATGCATCAATCCCTGCATGTGTGACTTGTTTGGAGTGCAGGGCAATTATCCAGGAATAAAATCAATTTCTAACAAATCATCTGCCGTGTGCAAAGCAAGGCTCTAATCGTAATTAAAGTCATAAAATGGATTAATGTTTCTCTCTATCTCTTGCTTTTACCCACTGGTAAAAACAGCTTATACATGAGTTCTAGGAAAGAGCATGAACTGCAGAAGAAATTAATTTATAAACAACAAATAATCACAAATCAATTCATTTTAGGCCTAGGAGTCCATCATGATTTTCAAGCAACTTGATACAATTGATCTATGTCATGTGAACTGACTTTGAAGTGACTTTGAGGGAATTTAGTTGTTCATATGGGACTTGTAGCAAAAATAAAAACATATTTAATGTGTAAAAAGGGAAAAATAGATAAGTCTTGTATTAAATGCACCAAAACTTTCTCTGTAATAAAATGAATCTCTCAAGTTGTACTTCTATTTAGCTCACATTGACATGTTCCTCTCCAATAACCTCAAATACACAGCTCATCATCAAGTTTTCTTCTCAAATTACCAATTTAAATGTGAAAAAATAAGTCCATAAATTATTCCTTGACTTGAAACGCAACCATCTTCTCAAAATCAAAGCGGTGGTTGATGTTAAAATCGATAAAGATAGACATGGCTATTGATATTTATTAAATTAATAACTCAATGATTTCATGGAGAACAGTGGACCTGCTGTTCACTCTGGGCAGGGAACTTTTCCCAATTTCCATTTCTTGTCCTTCCTCCTCCCTGGCTTGGCTGGTGTGGAGCAGCCCCCTCAGAGATCCCCTTTACCTGCTGGAGGGGATCCCTCTGCTCCTCCCTCCTGTACCCCCAAACCCTTCTGCATTTCCCATGAGGATCCTTTAGGAACTCCAGCATTTCCTCCTCTTCCTCTCTCCTGAATTCCACCAGCACCCAGCTCCTGAGCTGCAGCAGAAGAGGGAAATCATTTGTGTTCCTCTTCCCACCTCCCAATCATCTTGAAACCTGTGTAGACATTAAAGTGATCTGTTTGCTGCTCTCATTATTCCATGTGGCTGTATCCCTAAAAAATAAAAATATTATGCTGAATTAAGTCCAATTTCATCCATAAACCAACTGATTATTTTCTTCCTTTCCCTCATTATCCCAGAGATTCTAAATGAAAGCAATAAACAGCAACAGCATCACCAAGGAGGAAGGGAATGGGAAGGATCCTCATTTCACACCGAATCATTCACGTGTTAAACAATAAACCTTGAAATTAACTTTCCCTCCTGACACCCCTGCACGCACAAATGCAAATAAAATGATTACAGGCTTCATCTTGGGCTAAAATAATGGTCATGGATGGTTCAGCTAATCTTAAAGTCACCCTGGAACTGCAGCCCTGCTTGTTGCTATTAATGCTGGTTAGAATTTCACCTCGTCCTGGTTTCAATCCTTGGCTGCCCAGCTCAGCCCAGAACCTCAGCCCAGAACTGGTCCTGGCCACTTTATTTATTGCTGCACTGCAGTAGATATGGCCATTAAAAAATCCAAATATTTCCTGACAGCTCTCAGGGGAAATCTACAGTTCATCATTTCCTTTCATGGCGCTATTAATACTTCCTGACAGGCTGAAAGCCAGTTGTTAATAATCTGGCAGATTTCCAGGTTCTTGTCTAAAATTAGCTTCAGTTTCACTTCTATTTTTTTCTTTTTTTTTTTCCTTTGCAAATCTTAAGCCCTGATCCAGAAATTTCTGAGGCAGGAGGGGCAGGTGGATGCTCTGCTCCCCTTCTGCAGGTGTTTCTCCAAACCTTAAACCTCCCGGTTCACAGGAGCATTGCTCCAACTCCAAATCTCCAGGGATCTTTTCCTCAACTCCACATTCCCTTTGGGAAGAAAGTTTGGTGGATTTTCTGTGTCCAGCGGGCAAAGAAATTGCCTTTTTTTTTTTTTTTTCTTTAAGTTGTTGTGAAGGCCACCAGCTGGAGGATCAGATGTGTAAGAAATGCAGCAGCAGAAGTAATAAATAGTAAAGATATTGTTTTATTTGAAAGGAGTGCCCCATAAAGATATCACAATGCCTTTAATATGGATTTTAATAAAAAGATCTGGGATATTGAATGTGCAGGAGCAGAAGATTAAACTACAAACACCCAATAAGAGACTTCAGGGTGGCACAAATTAAAGCATTGCTGGGATATCAGGCTCACAGACAAGCAAGAGATCTTGAGAGAGATGAAGTCTTCAAGATATCATTGTAAAAGTTTATCAACAATTCCTTTATTAACCTCCATCTCTTTGAAGAAACCTGCTCACCGTCTTTTGATGATATTCTAATTTTGATCCTCTTTTTACTGAAGAAATGGGAATTTTGCTGCTGACTTCGGTTGAAACAGAATCAATTTTTTATCATTATTACACTGATAATATTTGGAAGGAGGTTTTCTTAAGCTTTTACTCATAGATATGAAGCAGATATTAAACTTTTCACCTGGAAGAACAATATGTGCTCTTCACTCCCAGTGTTTGGGTGCCACCAAGATCAGCAGCTTCAGTGTTTGTGAACACATTCAAAGAAATGTGATAATTGGTTTATAAGTGATGTTGTCAGATTTGGTAAATTTAACACTTTCAGATCTCTTCAAAAACTGTATTTCATAATGTATGGAATTGAAAATTGAGCCACACTTACATTTCAGCCAAACCTTGGAAGCCTTTTTATCAGATTTTTTCCATCTCAATGTTTGCTCAGTAATTGCTGCAGACTGTATTGCACAATTCTGAGATAATTTTCTTGTTGTTGGGAATTATCTTTGCGATGAAAACTTGTGAATTCTAATTCACATGGAGAACATTCCCTCCTGTAGTTCCCACAGATCTCTGAGGGCTGAGCTGATGTTTTCATCCCACCAACACCACCAGGACAGATCTCACGCAGGTGCTGGAGATCCATTCCCACATATTTCGGGATTCAAATGAGAGCAGCACAGTTTTAGCCCAAGAATGAGCAATCAGCCCTTTCAGGCTGATTACTGGCATTGCCTAGTGTGTCAGCTTTTAAAAATATTGTCAAAATGCAGCTCCAGATGTGGCTGTATGAGATAACTGCAGCTGGGTTCAAGGGCAGGGGTTGGGTTATGCTCTGTTTTATTGAAAGACATTTTAATGCTGATTTGCCAACAGCACAACCCACTGGGGTTTCTGTCTTTCAGACTTTGTATTTGGGTTAAATACAGCAAATTCTCTCATTGGCTCGGGGTTATTTGCAGCTGGGAATGCCCACACAATGTCTGGCTGCTGCACTGGAGCCGTTCAGATATTCCTGAAAGGATCAGTGAAAGAGTGGCTCACCCTGAGACCTTCCCAGTGGGATCCTGAGGCACATGGAGACCTTCTGCAGGGCACTGATGGCACAGGAGGGTTCCTCTTTCAGCATCCTGCTTTAAACTCCCTCATTGTTGCTGTGAAAATAACAAACACGGGGAAAAAATCAAAATAATTTTAAAGATATTTAAATCCTGCTGTGTCTTGTACTTGACTTAAAGAACTTGGGAATCCTTACAAGGATGCTTAGAACCATGGAATGGTTTGCAAGGGAGTTTAAAATTCATCCAGTGCCATCTTTCCACATTCCACTGTCCCAGGGCGCCCCAAGTCCCATTCCTGGGCACTTAATCCACAAATTCCCTGTGCCAGGGCCGTTTCAATGCTGCTGAATCCATTTGGGAAGGTGAGTGAAGCCTCACCAGACAGCAGAGCACAGTCCAGCCCATTTCTCCTCAAATGTTTAAATTTGAGGAGTTTAAGACAACAAAAGGCTCTGTAGTGTCCCACCGTGGGGGATCTCAATGTCACCTGGAACACAACGAGCTGTTTGCTCAGATTTAGGAAAATGTTTTGAAAACATAAGATTTAAACCCTCCCCGAAGGCTTTATGCACTGAATTTGAATTGCAAATGAGCCGCAATATTTTCAGTTTCCCTAGGAAAAGTAAGCAATAGCAGTCAGGAGTGAAAACCAAATGGAAATCCAAGTCCTTTTGTGAAAGAGGAAAAATAGGAGTGATCAGTATCGGAAACCTTTGTTAAATAGCACAGGGTACTTTTCTCCCTCAAAATATGGTTCAATAATTCTAAATAAGCAGTGAGTACTCCAACAGCATACGTAAATCTTGCTGGAGCCTGGAAAACCGGTCGCTTCTGCTCCTGCTCTGGTAGTTGCAAGTGTTTGCTATTCACTCTGTTATGGATATCTGGAAAATAGTTTGAGTGCAGAAAGCGCCTGAGGGACAAAAAGTTTGAAAAGAAAAATGTAGCTGTATATCATTGGCATTCATGAGAAAATTCACATTAGATGCCTTCGAATCAGGTGCTCAGGAGACAATAGAGAGATCAGGAGCAACGGTGTGCCAGGAATGCAAGCCTGCCTGGGACGGACTGGGCTTATTTCCTGGCACATGAGGAATGCAAAAGCGTGGAAGGCCAAATTCAAAAGATAATAAAGATGTGTGGAAGCTGGGGGGAGGCAAAGCTGAGGCTGCAGAATACAAAGGCTGTGCATGAACTCCCTGGATTAGAGCCTTGCCCTTGGCATTTCCATCACTTCCTTTTCCCCACACGTGCAGCAGATCTCATCCTAGAGATGCCTCCACCAATAAACCAGCCCTGCAGGGAAGCTCCTGCAGCAGCACTGTTCCCTGGAAAGGCTGATCTGGAAACAGAGAGCAGGAGAATAAAACAAAATAAAAGGGATTTATTGAAAGAATCCAGCTGGGGCAGTGCAGGAACCCCTTGGGGCTGCACCCAAGTCAAACCCACAAATGGGCACAAAATGGATCCCAGGCACCAGGCCTCACACTTTGATACGTTTGGGTCCATCAGCACATTGGAGTTCATTGTCCAATTCCAGCTCCAGCTGATGAAGCTCCATCCTCCTTGTTCCCTCTCTTCCTTCACTGCTGTTTCCACTCTTGGGCCTCAAATTTGTCCTTGGTCCCAGCTGGAAAGGAATTGTTTTGTGTCCCTGCTCTGTGCAGAGAGCTCCCCAACCCTGAATATGAACCCAGAACTGAACACTGAAACAGCACAGAAAAAATAGAAAAGCTAAAAACTTAAGGCATCAGCACCACTGTGGAATTTGGTCCCAAATCTGTGTTCAACTTTTTTTTTTTCCCACCAGGTCAAAAAGTTGCTCTTTCTGCAAACACAGCTACGTTTTGCCATGGGTAAAAATGTCAATTTGCTGGAATTTAGCTGAGAGCAAAATCTCATCATTCCTGGGGCCTGACAGGTTTTACCCCAGTTCAATGTCACATCACCACCTGAACCAAGTTTTGCTTTCAGAAAACTTAACAGAAAATTGTGGCAGAAGTGGGAAATGGGGCCTATTTTCATGAAAATTCAAATGACACCAGAACACTGTTTTGTGTTTTGTCTTTTGTCACAGATTTGGTTTAGTAAATGTTTTGTTACTCAAAAAAATAAGTGGTTGTAGAAATTAAGAGTCTTGAAAACCAAAGCCTTGGTGCCAGGTTGAGCTCAGTGAAGGACATGACATCGTCAATTACATGAATGTGTTAAATGTATGTGAGATTATTTTAATTAATAAATTAATCTACAGCCTATTCCCTTCTAAATTCCAAGGAAAACAGCTGCACAACTGCAACCTTCAGCCACACAACAGCACAGCCTTTCCTTCCCTGTGCTAAATCCAAGTCAACACTCAAATCCCATTTTTAGATTGAATTTTTTTCAATACCCCAGACATCCAGGAGGGGATGTTGGATGACAGCAATAGTTCTGTGTACTTTCTTTCCAGTGTCTGCAAGGAGAAGCTGGTGCTGCACAACTCATCCACCCAGAGCCATGGCTGACCTGGGTATTTTATCCACCTTTTTTCCATTTTTTCCACCATTTTTTCACCTCCTGCATATCCCTGTGTGTCCCACACTTTTTGGATGTCTCAGGAGCAGAGATCTCTCCTTCCCCCGCTGATAAAAAGTGAAAATGACAGATATAAAGTATCTGAGGACTGAGTTCTTTCCTATGGACTTGTTTTCTCTAATGGGAAAACAACAAAAAATGATGTTGCCTACTTCTGGAACAAACATATTTGTATAAATTACATCCTGCTGACAAATGGACACGCAATCAGGATTTTTAGGGGAAATGTAATGTTTCCCCCATGATCATATTTAACATATTTTGTTTTCCATCCATCTCTCTGCTCAAACTGTGGCATAACAATTAGAATAAGTGATAGCAGCACATCCAGAAAACAAAGGGTATGATGGCAGAATTTATCTTGTTACATTTCTTGATTTAACGCCAGTCTGGGATTTCTGGTCTGAACCAGATTTTTCTTGCGCTATAAATATTTCAGTTTTTTCATTTATTCTTGATTTAGTTTGACAGTAAATAATCCCATGGAAGCTGCTGGTGGAGAGATGTTGTAAAAATTATTAAGTGCCTGCTCGCCAGTTCGGTCCTTGTGTTTGTCAAAGGGAAGGGAGTAAAACAGTTGGGTAACTTCAAGGAAATGTGTGTGTGTGTATTTACAGTAATGCCCCATAATTTGCAGTCCGAGGAGCAGAAGAATTACAATTCTGAGGATTGATCAATACCTTGTATGAACACAAAGAGTTTGGGTTGTATATTCTGGATATTGGCAGCTGCAGGTTCTTGTTTCAGGGGTCCAAAAAACTCGTCCATAACCCAACAAAAAAGCAGGGAAGGTTTCAAAAGGATATTTCCTTGAAAAGAAAAAAAAAAAAAGGATCTGTCCTCTTGGAAAAGGTGGGGTCTGGCCAGTTTTTTGGGTTTTATTGGTTATTTATTGGAATATTTTTTTGTTTGGAATATTTTTGTTTGGAATATCAGGAACTCTGATGATCAGAAACTCTGGATGGTGTAAGTCCATTCCCAATTTTCTTTGGCAACTCTCGCACCTTTAGGAGGGATTTCTGCACTAAATAACTCACACAGCCAATGTGGAAGGGTCAGAAACTGGTCCTTGAGCGACCCTGAGGAAAAGGAGTCGGGTGGGACCAGCCCTGGGAAGTTCTCCCTGTCCAAGAAAACAACCACAGAAAAATACCCAGCACTGAGGCGAATCCAAATGGAAATGCCGAGAGAAAACACTTGGGAACGTGCAAAAATCTCAGCAATAACTTCAGCAAAAGGGGATAAATTGCAGACAAAAGCTGGTTGTTATCTGCTACCGGCCAGCTTGGCATCCACCAGGATGATTTGTCAGCAAATGGGCAATTTGAGCCTCGTCACCCTGCACGAAGCTCCGGGGTGCCTGGGGAATGTTTTCCCTCCTGCGAAGCTACAACCAGGGGAAAAAAGCTAAAACTGGGACGCAGGTTGTCACAAAATTAGTGCAGGAGTACCACAACATCTAAGGAATTAATTAAAATCCTAACTTACATTATTTGTTCTGAAGGGATACATTCTGTTCTGGGAAAACACATTTAAAGCAGGTTTTTTTTTGGGTTTTTTTTTGTTTTTTTTGTCTCAGATATCACAGATACGTACATGAGCTTGAAGACAAATATTGACAAGCAGGAGAAAGGGTGTGAAATAAATATGATGTGATTCAATAAGGAAAAGCACCAGGTTTTGCACTGGAGCAGAAATAATCAATGCCCACCTTCAGTATCGACAGGTGGTTTAAAGGAAGGGTTGGAGAGGAATCTGAGCTGAGGCAAGAGCTCTAAAAAAGCACCCACAAGTATTAAAAAAGAAAGGAAATATTGACTGAGGGTATTTAGGTGCAGTTACTGCTGCTCGGGGCAGGGTTGATACATAAAGGTAGAACCCAGCTCAGCCTGCTCTGTTTCTACTTCGACAGAATTATAATTTAGTATTTCTAATCCTTTTCCTCTCAAACATTTATAAATTTTGCAAATGTTCTTCAGCAGATCACAGCTGTGTGTGAAGTAGGACATCATGAAAGGCTAAAAGAAACTCATGGGTTTTTTCCATCCTTTTTTTTTTTAAAAACTTAGAAGCCTGTCAAGTTTTGATAGTTTCTCTGGTTTTTAAGTGTCTCCCCTGAGACCACCTGCGATTTTTAGGTGAAGCTTATAGAAAATATTAACAAAATTAAGTCCCTTAGGGAAGTGGGATGGCTTCCAGAAGATTTGGATTTCTTAATTTTTTAAAAAACATCTCTCTCACTCCTATCAGCAATAAGTTCCAGGGGAACCTTGGATGAGATCTTTTCACACTGCTGTGAAAAATGAGACGAGTGAGAAGAGAATATGGATCCATAAGTGTGGCTCATAATTGTAATTTCTCAGTGGAAAATTTTCAGCACTTAAAAGGTTTGGAATGATTTTACAATTTTGTAAACTCATTTTATTAAGTGATTTCTGGTTTCAGCTGCTTTATGAACTGATCCCCAAAAGTAAATCACTCGTTTGCCCTTTGGGAGTATAGGCCAAACAGATACTTTTTCCTGGCTTAATTCATCATCTGTTGACTGAAATGTCAAAGGAAATTAGAGGAAATTGTTATGTAAATCCTCACGAGCGGATGGTTCATTTCTGAAGGATGAAACTTCACAGAGAAAAGGGTTGTGGTTTTTTTTCATTTTACACGGGGTGTGTGTGACACTGTGATCCTTTCTTCTCCCGTGGGAGATCAATCATTTTATGTCGCCCTGATTTTTGTAAGACTTTCTAAGCCTTCTGATATTTACATATTTGTGAAGAACTTTCTCACACACTTTCTGTGAACACCTCAGTGTTTTGCATTCCTTCATGGAGGAGGAGAAAAATGGATGGACAGTTTGTGTGTGCAGTGTCTTTGGAGAGGTGACACTGCCACCGTCCAATCCACTGTCACTTTTGGAAAACTATAAATACTGGAGTCAGAAAAAATAAACCCTCTGCTCCTCTCTTCTGATCACCTGAGCTGCGGTGTGTGTCTGTGTTCTTTCGTGTCCTATAGTGACAATTTTACACCAGGATCTGCTCCCGTTACATTCAAGGGATCCTGGCTGGGATCAGAACCAGACCACGGTGGAATTGTGGAATCCCAGACTGGTTTGGGGTTGGGAAGGACCCTAAACCCACCCAGAGCCACCCCTGCCACGGCAGGGACCCCTCCCACTGTCCCAGGGTGTCCCAGTGTCCATCCTGGCCTTGGGCACTGCCAGGAATCCAGGGGCAGCCACAGCT
>VXBU01012442.1:0-31540 GCA_013400315.1 Bombycilla garrulus | reverse complement strand
CACTCCCATTCCCATTCCCATTCCCATTCCTGTCCCTCTCCAGCTCTCCTGGATCCCCTTCAAGCCCTGGGAGATCTCCGAGTTCTCCCAGGAGTTTCTCCTCTCCAGGTGAGCTCCCCCAGCCTCCCTCCTCCCAGTGAGGGAACAAGAAATATCTGAATGTTTGATGAACATGTAGGAGTTGGGAAAAGCCCGTTTTCCCAAACACCTTTTCCTCCACCCAGCACAGTCTGGCAGAGGGAGCACAGGCAGATTTTTCTTTCCTCCTTGGAGAAGCTCCCTCCCATCCAGGAGATCTCTGTGCCATGGGAGGAACCCCAGCATTACCTGCGATTTTCACTCCGTCTTGGTGTCATTTTGGAATTGTTTCCATGCCAGGATGATCCCATCCTATCGCATTTGCAGCGTCTGAGTCTCCCAAGGGTGCAGTAGGACGTGATTTGACCTGGGGAAATTTGGGGTATTTATTTGGAGGCTGTACTTTAATTGCCCAATATCTCTTCCTGTTTTTGCAGAATATCCAGGTAGTCACAGGAAGACACACTTTACTTTCTTCCACTGATTGGATGGGAGGAATTTTTGACCTTGGAAAGAGGAGATGGTGTTGCTATGGAAACTAATAAGTCTGCTGCCATTCATGAGCTGCAGCACAGGTAAAATGTTCCACTATTAGTGTTTGTGATTGATAAATCTCTATCAGTGTCATAATTCTTGGAAAAAGGAGAAGCAATTACCAAAATTAACAGCCCTTTTTTGTATGAACAAGTGACTAAGGAGCTTTTCATTAGGACACACTTTAATTTTAAACAACTCCAGGTGCTGCCTTTGAGCCAGGAACACTTTTCAGGATCATAAGGAAGCTGGATTCCAGGTAATAGATTGTAAAAATAGTCCAAGGTGTAACAGTGAGAAAGAAAAACAATTGTTGCTTTGGTGACAACATAGTGAAAACATTTCTTGGCCACAATATCAGCAAATGAAGCTGGATTGAGAACCAGCCCAGTTTGGGAGCACTGAATTAATGGTTTGATTGCACATTTCGTATCACACCCTTCACGTGCTTCCATACCAATGAAGGATCTTTAAATCACTGTTGACTGAAGGGCAAATTAAAGTATTTATTTATGAAGTCCAAAAAATGGGTGAGAATCATAAGGACTATCAATATAAATACACAAAAAGGAAAGGAAATATTGCAGAAAGCCCAAAGCAAACGCAAATATTCCTCATCCTCCCAGCCTGCACACCCTGCCACTCCTCAGGCTGGGGTCAGAGGACAGAGTGTGGCTGGAGGAAGCTGAAATGCCTCCCCCCATCCTCCTTCTTGAATATCCCTTGTGCTTAATTAAAATATCAACAGTTTGTACCATATTGTGAGGTAAAATGTTCTTTTCTGCCTGGCCGGGCATTGCTCACAGCGAGGGTTTGGTATTCCGAGTTCATTCCCTGTCTGAACCTTCCTTCTAATTAAAAGCATATAACTTGACAATCCTGCTTCATAAAGCCATAAAAATGGGATTAACTCACGTGGCTCATTACAGCCTGGTCCCCAAACAGGCTCTGAAAGGGAGCTGAGCTCTTTGAGGTTATAATGAATTTGGGGATGGACTGACCCTTCACACTTGGCTGTGATAGAAACCATGACAACTGACTTTTGTCTCCAATTAATGGATTGAACTCTAAATAGCCAGGATATTACTCATGTACTTACAAGGAAATTGTATTAAAGTAACCTCAAATGATACTTAAATTAATTATGTAGTGCATGAGTCAGCAGCTGTTTGAAGGGAAGAAACAGAGCACAGGGCAGGCTTCAGTAGCATTTTAAAGTACAATTTAAATGAAACTCGATGCTGTTTTATCTAAATGTGAAATGTAAACCTCAGGATAAAAAAATGTAAATCTCAGGATCAGCCTTTCTGTTAAATCAATACAAAGTTGCTATTTCAGTAACAAACAACCAGCATGTTAAGGACTAAAAATCTTGGAATATATAAAATATTGGGATATATAAAATATTTCAAGTGAGCCGTCGCTCATATAAGCCCAGCTTTGCTGAGCTAAACTCAACAACCACAGGTTTAGGACCCAAATCTTCCCTTTAATTCCTCACTGCCCCTCTCAGCCCTTTTGGGCACCTCTCACAGATCATTCCCTCCTTTACCACTCTGAGCAAAGCCCTTGTACCAGCCTTTCAGAGCACAGCACTCCCCTGCAATTCCTTGATTTCTTTTTTTGGTGCTCCTGGAATCTGAATCGCTGGAGGAGCAGGACAGCTGTGTGAGGGACAAGGTATTCTTACATCCATGATTTCTAGCTCCAAAAAGAACCTTTTCCTTCATTTAGTTTTTC
Source organism: Bombycilla garrulus (assembly GCA_013400315.1). Taxonomy (NCBI): domain Eukaryota; kingdom Metazoa; phylum Chordata; class Aves; order Passeriformes; family Bombycillidae; genus Bombycilla; species Bombycilla garrulus. The sequence goes on along the minus strand of VXBU01012442.1, from coordinate 29,188 downwards.
CTTTTGATTTCTTTTCCCCAGGCTTTCATTTTCGAAACTTTTTGTCGTCATCATCATTCTTGCCAGAGGATCGTCTTTAACAAGCCCAGTCCCAGAATTTAAACCTGAGTTGAAAGGTACTGGGAGCTCACTTTTAGATGAACATGTTCAGCTTTTAAAGACTTAAAAATAGCTAAAAATGTAAATGTTCCACATTCCCAGGCACCAAGAGTAGCTCACAATGACACTTTTGTCCTGCTCTCAATTAAAGGAACAGCAAAAGCTCCCATGACTTTGCTGGGATAAGTTAATTTATACCTGGGTATAAATGAATATAAATTAATACAAATTAATTTATACCTGGGTATGAATTAACTCCATCGATCTCAGCTGATTTTCACTCTGTGCCATTCAGAAATATGCCTGAGGGTAACAGTCAAACTGCACTTCTGGCAAAACTTCTCTGATTTATCACGTGGAAGGTTCACATCAATTCAGGAATACCAGAATTGAGTGGGAAGATGAGGATCCAGTCCTGGTGCTGAGCAGAGCAGTTTGGGGGCTGGAGGTGGGAAGATAATTCAGGGTGTTGGATGGCACTGGTCACTCATTTCCTCCTTGTTTCTACCTCAATTCGACCTGACATGTAGCATGAGAATGGTTTTGACCTATAAATTAATTTTAAATCTCAGGATTAAATGCGCTGCGCAGAAGAGCTGGATGTTATTACCCCCCAAAATGGCAATTCAATTACTCAGAAATCAAACTGCCCTCTATATTCTCTTGATAGGCAAAAATCGTGGAAAGAATAACGTTCCCTCCAACTCCTATTTTCCAGCAGAGCTTTTTTATGTGTCTCAACGAGGGTCTTTAGGGTTTTCTTGCAGTGCCTTAGGGGACAAAATAAAATAAAGTAATGCATGCACAGTGACACAGCGAGGGAACAGATTAGATTTTTTTTTTCATAACCCATTGCTATTTAAATGAGATAATCTGATCTAAGCAGAGCACCAGAGGCAAGAAGGGTGATGAAGATAAACTCAGAGATCATTACTTTAAATTCTGTGTACTTTCTATAGGGATGTACAACAACCATCTCCTGACATCATTGAAATTTCAACATTATTTGATATGAATATGTCAAGAAAGAGCCTTCACTTTCTGGATTAAAGAGGTAGACAGGATTTGGGGAAGTTGAAATGAACAGACCTGTCCACAGCGCTCAATAAAATAAAATAATTGCGTCTCCACACCAAAACCCTCTCACGTTTTCCTCCTATGGCTGCTCCTGGGCTGTGCTGCTTCCTCTGGAGCTGTTGTGCAAGGCAGGCTGCCAAGAATATCTTAGTGAGGGAAGATTTTATTTTCCTTTTTAACATCGTATTTCTGTGCTCAGCCTCCATCAGATGCAGCTCAGGCTGTTCTTTGTGTGGGGATGCCAGGTCAGGTTCTCCATCAGGCTGGAGGAAATTTCCTCATCTCTGTCTCTCTGCTCCCTCCTTTCTCTCCTCTGCCAATAAGGAATTACCTTTCAAGCGTCTGTCTTCCTCCTGGACAGCTGATCCAAATTTTCTGTGTCCCTCCTGCTCCTGAAGGGCACTGGCATCTCTTTGACCCGATTCCTGGTGGTTCCTTCCCTTCAGATAAATCCGTGCGTGGAGAGGTGGCCTTTGTGATTTTCCTCTGTTCTGCTGCCGGTCTTGGCCCCACCGTGGGAGCAAAGGGGATTTCCAGGATTAAAGACAAGAAAAAAAGCAGAATGGCAGTGAATTTTATCAAATTGTGGACAACAGAAATATTCCAAGCCATGACCTGGCTTGGAAATGAGGCATCAACTGCATTTTTACACAGCCCTTTGGCTTCTCGCCTCCAAATCAATCCGAGATGCAACCACGACCTCCCGGGCTGGATTTTTGGCCCATCATTTTGAAACTGTTAAATTAGAGAGAGACATTTCCTGATGTTAAAGTGTCCTGATCCTCCTCTGGGTCACAGCAGGATGAATATTGAGTACATCACATCCCACACTCTGCCTGCGGTGGCTCGCAGATTTATTGTTGGCATAACAGCACCTTTAGGGATGGAACAGCAGACCATATATTTTAAGACAAGTGACATCTTTGCTATTTCTAACAGCAAAATGTGCGGATGAACTGGCCCAGCCTGGAAATGTTAAGGCTTCCCTGAACAACCAGCAGCGTTTGGAGATGTGCTGATGAGTCAGACAATGATCATAATTAGGTGTCCCTTAGCCAGCATGGAGGTTTTCATGATTTTGGGAAATAAAAAGCTGGATTTCTGTGAATCTTTTCTTTGCAAGGCTGTGGGACATGGCTGATACTCCAATGACCATCCCAGGAGAGGGAGCAGTGAACTTTTTGTTGAAGAACTTTTGTTTCCTTGCTGTGGGGCGCCAGGAGCTCATTCTTCAATGTCAGTGAACAACAAGCATCCCCAGAGCAACGAAACCAGGAAAAAAGGGAACCTCATGCCCTGAAGATGCACCATTACATTCAGGGAACATGAGGGACAGAGAGACAGACACAAATCCACCCCAAAGCTTTGCCCTGAGTGACACTGATATTTCCCAATATATTGGGACACCAATATTTCCCAGAGTGCCACTCTGCTGTTTCCCAAGGATTCCACGCCACCCCAAACCTTGAGACAGGAAATTCTGTTTAATGTGCCCTACCATGGGCTAGACTCACTCTACAGAATAATCTCCCTTTTTGTGCTTCACCTCCAGAAAAAAAAAACAAACCCTTTTAGGAATTTCCCTGAGTGCAGGGCCATGTGGTGGGGATTGATTTCGTGTCAGGTCAGGGAAATGTTATTTTCTCTTCCTGGAGTGAGCTGGAGGTGCTGGAATTCATGGGTGTGAATTCACCTGAGTTTTGTGTTTTCCAAATGGCTCTAGTGGCTAAATTCTCTAGTCTGAAAGGCCTTGACTATTTTTATGCTGGTTTAAATAATTATTGCTTCCCAATCTTTTCAATTAATTGTTTTACTTTATTTTTTCCCCTTTTATTTAAATTTTACATGATTTCTTCCTGTTTCATATCAAACCATTTCATCTCCCAGCACAAAAGGCTCGTTAACTTTGTAAAATAACATCCTGGTACTTTACAAGTAATTAGTTTTATTTTTTTTTACTTTTTTTGTTGCAACAGCTTCAAAGACAATTCAATTTTACTTTATTATCACTGCCAAGAAGTTGAAATTAGCAGGTGATTAAGCACTTCAAATATTTTGAGCATTTTCTATTGTCAACTATGGCAAATTTAGGTATAAAGAAATTAAACTTCAGACGGTACAATAATATATTACTGAAACAGTTTATTGAAGCACAACATTTTCAAGGAAAATCACTGATTTTAAGTAGTTGCTTAAACAAAGAGTAGGTTTAGATCAGATTTTTGAGATAAATTGTTCCCCAAAAAGGGTTGAGGCCCTGGCACAGGTTGCCCAGAGAAGCTGAATTTTGAGATTCCTCATTTCAGAGCTACCAACACGGATTTTTTTTATAGTTTAAGAGCCAAATCCAATCCCTTTTTATCTCCACAAACAATGTGTCAAATAAAGAACTGAATTTTAGATTTTATTATGGACAGAATGATGGCCATAAAATCATGGAGTCACTGAAGGGCTTGGGTTGGAAGGCATCTCAAGATCATCTATGTTTTAATGAAATAGAGAGAAACCCAGCTGAAGTCTAATTTTCCACTAGCAGAAATGAGAAAAAAAATAAATTTCCAGAAATCAGACCTTGAAGTGAAAAAAAACCCAAAAACCCAGAAAAAAACCCCAACCAAACCATACAAAACAAAACAAACAAACAAACAAAAAAAACCAGAAAAAACCCCCAAACAAACACACAAAAAACCCTCAAAAATTAACTCTCCTTTATTTTGACATGAAAATCCGGCCCGAAACTTGCCTGCTGTTTAATATTCCCACCCTGACACAGGTGAAGACCTTGCCCACAAACTTTTTTAAGTGCTGCAACAATATCTGTGACTTCCACGTAATCACGGGCTGATCATCCCTCCCATTGTTTGCAGAAGCTGGAAAATAAAACGTCTGGGGTTATTGATTTGCTACTTCTTTTTCATTTAGCGCCTATTGATCGCTGTTTATGTGTGTGGTTTTTGTTGAGCAGGAATTAACATTGAAAACTTCTTGGAATTCACTGCATTCAAACCTACTTGACATTCCTGGGGAAATCTTGCCGCCACAATCCCGCTCCAACCGGGGGTTTCAAAAATCGGCGTTTTCTCCTCTGGCCTCTTGGCAGCAAAAAATTAAAAAAAAAGAAAATTCATGCATAAAAAGCTTTTTTTTTTTAATGTATTATTATGGTTGGCACTTGCTTGGGACAGAAAATGTGGTTGTCACAGGGTTTGAGCTCCCACAATAATTTCCAGCCCCTCAGGATGATTTAGGCCGTGGTTGTCATGCCTGCGTTACAAAAATAAACCTCTTGGGGTTGGGAGGCCTTTTTTCATCCCTATCTGCAAGAGGAAACGTTGTGATCGCCACAAAATTCAAAATTTGCTTTTTTTTTGTGGAGTGTGGACGGGAAGGCAGCTCTGGGACAATCTGAGGGAAATAGGGATGGATGAGTCCAGAGGGGCTGTGTGTGAGGGATGGGAATATCTGGGGTAGCTGGGAATATCTGGGGTAGCTGGGAATATCTGGGGTAGCTCTGAGCTGGAGCTGTCACAGCTGGGCCGTGTGTAAAGCACTCCTTTCATTGCTCTGGTGATATTCAGATCCCACAGTTTTCCCAGGTTGAGCTCCAAAAACGACCAAAATCACAGGCCAGCCACACATTTCCCAGGAGAATGAATTGTAGTCCTGAACCAGCCAATAATAATGTGAACGGATTCTTTTTATTTACCTCACGTTTGTTTTGCACCCTCCAGAACACTTCTTTTCTCTATTACTCCATCCATACTTAGAATTAAACTCTTGAAAAATTAAAAACTAAAAGCAATGTTTAATTGTCATGGAATTGCAGAGTTTCAGGGACTGGAGGAACAACCCCGTGCGAGGATTTATGTCAGTAATCGCTGTGGCTGCTGGCACAGTTATCACAATTAACATCCAAAGGCAGATAAGACTCTCTAAAGCTTTTCTTGCAGGAGGTGAGGGGAGAGAAAGAGGAAAAATTTTGGGTGTGGAGGGAGAATTTGGGCACAGAGAGGACCTGCAGCCCCCATTTCCCTGAGTCTCTCTGCTTCCCCTTGAGTTCCAAGTCCAGCCAGATGTGCCAATCCTTGTCTCTGGGTCAGACACTGCCTAAATTCCCACCTGGTTCGCAGCAAGAGGAACATTTATAAACTTTACTTTGCTATATTTGATTTTTAGACCCTTGTAGAATTTTAGTAACAGCATTTTTATCCCTTCTGCATAGCGTAACCAGTAGTTTGTCCTGTGTTCAATATTAATTTCTGCTTTATTGTTCTATTCTAATTACAATCTCATTATTGAAGGAGCCCTATGTTTTCCTGTGACAGATATTGCATCTCATTGTTAGTGGATCTTGGTTATTCCATGCTTATTGTTATTAATAATTTGTAGCAATTGGATTGGAATTAGAATATTACTTTGCTAAATCACTTTTGCTGCTAATTAAGGCACTGTGTGTGACATTGCTTAGCTCCAAACATCATTGTCCTGCTTTTCAGCCTACACTAATTACCTGTAACTCATTCATTTCGACTTAGAAATCAGGTCTTTTAATCAAACTCCTTTGAGCTTTGCCGTGGTGGGAGCTGCTCTCGATGGGAATGAAAAGTTCTCGTGGACAAAGATATTTGTAATGACAAATGCACCTTTCACTGCAGCCCTGGAGCTCCTTAGAAACAGAATAATTGTCCTCAATGCTTCCAAACACAACGGGAGGAGGAGGGCTCTGAGGGAAAAGTGAAAGATGCCTGAAAAATTCCAGCTCTTCAAGGTATCAGCAAGGAAATCGCTGTAGCTTTAAATTGTCTTCTCTGCACAAAAACATCTGTGAGATCAGATCTGTCACGCTGTTTGCTGGGGTTATATTTCCTCTGAAGAAGCAACATCGCTTTGTTATTTTCCTGGGAACTTTACTCACTTTGGCTGCCAACAAACGGGAGACACACCAAGGTCATGCTTGAGCCAGGAGTGAAAATTCACATTAATGGCCAGGGAGATTCCTGGTGCGTGTCTGGCATTAGCAGGACTTTCCCAGTGGCAGAACCTCTGACATATCCTGAATATTGCAGCAGATCGAGGAAAAGCAGGGAAAAAAAGGGGTTCTTTCTGTGCAATTCTTTCTGCAGCCATTTTAGGGGAGAAAAAAGTGTAGAAAAGGCGCAGATATTTGTGCTGGAGCTGTTCTGCACACAACCTGCAGAGCTTCACCTTTCTTTTTCCTGGAATCACAATGATGGAATGCTTTGAGAGGGATCTAAAAGCTCATCCAAGCCACCCCAGCCATGGCAGGGACACCTCCCATGGTCCCAGGTGCCCCAAGCCCCTATGCCAGCCCTGGCTTTGGGCACTGCCAGGGATGCAGGGGCAGCTCCAGCTCCTCTGGGCACCTGTGCCAGGTCTCCATCCCGGTGCCCTGAGCTCACCCAGGAAAATTTAGAGTATTTTAGAGTAAAATCCATCCAAACTTTGGCTCACGTGCTCAGAAGGCCTTTCCCCCCAGCCCCAATGTGATTTATGGAATGCAATTTCTTCATCCTCCAACATTGTCTTACTTCATGCACTTATGCCAAATGGGTTTTGATGATTTATTACTTTTCCTGCAGCTTATAAAAGAACGGGTATCAATGCAATGTCAACAGAACTGTAGGGGTTAATCTCTAGTAACTTATTGAGCATTAATCAGATTCATATTTCAGTCAAAAAGCTACTAAAATCACTGATGGAATAAAGCAACTTAAATCAGAATATAATGTGATACCTCCAACCGCTGTTTCTATTTAGATTTATCCTGATTTACACTGAATATGGTAGAAACAAAAGACTTTTCTCTGTGTGTTCCTCGTACATTTGTGAGTTTGCAAAACACAAATAGTTTGCTCTAGGCCAGAGAAAATGTAACCATTTCTGCAATAGATATTGAATTCATATTTGCCTGACAAGTGACCTTATCAGCTATAACTTGTCATCTCTTAATTAGTCTACATTTATTTTATTCACTCAATTAACCCCCAGCCTCTCCAGGAGATCAGTTGGTGATACACAAAATTATGTGTGGTGCTGCAATTAAAATGGTGCTGCACATGTACTGCACAAATTTGCCTTAAAGAAAGGTAAACCTCATTAATATCCCACCAGTCTGACTGCAAATTAAAATGGTTTTATTGCCAGTGATGCCACTGACTTTCAGCACTCACTGGCAGGGAACAGCAATGTCTTTTCTTCAGAGAATCTAAGAATAATCACATAAAACTAAGAGTGCACAGTGAGATTTAGAGAGCAGAAATATCTATGTATTATTAAACCTCTCCTTCCCAGAGAAATGCCCAAAGTTCTTAATTTAAAAAAAAAATATTGTAAATTAAGAGTGACCTGAAAGGTGAGCACCTAGAATTTGTATGGAAAAGAACAAAATCTTATGAACAGAACCCAGCCTGATTCACATTTTGTGAATAACTTGGGTTAAGAGTTTTGGATAAAAATCTGAACCAAATGATCAAAAATCTGAACCACATGATCAACAGAAATTCAGACAAATTTTAAGGAAACCAAACCTGAATCAAGATTTCGGTCCCAGTTTGATATGTGCAGAATGCTTGCACATAACACAACTAATTTATCGGAGAAACTGAGACAAGAGAATTGTGGTCAGCCCAGACTGCAAGTCAAAATAATCAAACAAACATTCATTTTACTCAAATGTCAGCACGGTTCTCCAGATATTGGGGACGTGAAAACACAAACACATAGAAAATGAATGTGGCGAAATAGGACGTGCTGTAAATTCAGTGGGATGCAATTATTGAGGAGAGGCAACATGGAGCACCCTCCTCTCTTTGCTTTAAAACTCTGCAGTCTAAATCTCCTGAAATTAGAGCCGAATCCATCATTGATTATGTCATTCCCCAGAAATATGGCCTGGAGCAGATTTGTCATAACTCTGCTGGTGATGCTGCTCCGTGGGCACGGCGACCATCAGTCAGGAGGATACAATTTCCCCAGCACCACAAGTCAAGCAAATGTGTTCTCAGCACCCTTGTGGGACGGGCTCTGCTGGAGATGGATGGCACCGGGCTGTGATGGATGGCAGGAGCAGGGCAGCTCCTCACACAGCCCTGTGCTCTGATCAGGGTTTCATCCTGAGGCAGAGACGGGCTCTTCAGCTCTGAAATGCCACGGAAATAAAGGGAAATTCTGGATGCTGGAAGTGCCCAAGGCCGGCTTGGATGGGGCTTGGGGCAGCCTGGGACAGTGGGAGGTGTCCCTGGCCATGGCGGGGAGGTGGCGCTGGATGGAATTGAGGTTTCAATGATTCTCTGATCCAGCCTGAATTCAACACTTTTGTCTTCACATCCTGAAATTCTCCACCACCTCTATATCTCTTGATTTGTTCTGATTTATAATCTCATCCGTGTATCATTTCCACTTTTTGGATTTCATCTTTGCATTTCATTTTGATTTGTCTTTGCATTTATTACATTTGACTGCTCACATTACCCCCACAATTTGAACACTCTGGCCCAGCTCAAACACTGACAAGCAGCTCCTACATCGAGTGTCCTCCTTCCTTTGGCATCAAAACACTCTCCTTTTTTTTATTTTTTCCCCAATCTGCCGCAGTTTGAATTCCACCACTGGCACAGATGAGATGACTAATCCAATTTCTCTCTATGCAAAGAGTCCTCTCGCATTTCTCTCTGCACTTCTACTTTTTCCCTGAATAGCCGTCATTTAATGCCCCGTTATCTTGGATGGCACTCATTTAGTGGTTTATTAAGCAGTAATTCAGCAGCCTGTTATCAGTTCCTACTAGAGCTGGGGAGAATATGCCAGCCAAGTATGTGAGATTTCCGCAGAATTACAGCGGTTTTGTGATTTTTGGATTAGAGAAAAATTACCCCAAAGTAATAGATATGAAATGTTTTCCCTGCATTTCATTATTGGCCTCGTGCTAAAGCTCCCATCAGGCCGTTCCGACTGCAGATTGTCTGATTTTTATTTCTGTTTCCAACCCAAGCAGCGAAATTCTACAAAAATCACAGAGAACTCACTGGGCTGAGAAGTCCTAAACCTGGACTCACTTTTTCTCCTGCACTCACATCCTTTCTGAATGTTTCCATGTGGAGAAAAAAGACATAAATTAATATTTTAGGGCTTCTTAAAATCCAGGGAGTTGAAGTGAAATAATGGACAAGGGTAGAAACCAAAGTGTAGAGGGATCAATGTAAATCCCAGCTGGAAAAAAATGGGTTTGCGAAATAATTTTGGTGATAGAATAGGTGAGGGCTTGATTGGAAATTGCAACTAGTAAAAGTTAATGAAAATAGTCTTTTTTAATAAAAGTGTTAATAAAAATTCTTGTTTCCTAAAATGTCTGGATTTTAATCAATAATGAAAGTGGTTATAAAAGGGAGGAGTAAGAGGGCAATGGAGCAGCTCAGCCTGCATTTCCCCCTCCTTTTAGCTGGGTTTTGTTTTGTTGTTTATGCTGTCATTTCTTTTTTTGTTTTTTTATTTTTTTTTTTTGGAGGACACATCAGGTAAAGGTCATTTTTCCTTGCATGGAAAAAGCACAGTAATTTTGACAGTGAGATATTCCCAGCCTGCTCTACATCGGAAATGTTGATATTAGCTCCTTTAAAAGAGGGAGTAGAGATAAAAATTGCCTGAGCAACTCAATGGCTGGCAGTCATTTCCCAAAAAAAAAAGAGCATTTGCAAAGTTGTGCTTGTGGCTCCTGCTAAATTCCAGGCTGCCATTACTGGAAGGATTTTAACTTCGTTTGCATTTGCTCAGAAAAAATAAAAATAAAAAAAGAAAAGATCATCATGAAGGTATTAAACAGCCACAGAAGATGATGGCTTCAAATAGCGTCTTTTGGCTGATCCATAATCATTCGCTTTGGCAATTTTATTGGGGAACATTAAGGCTGATCACTAACTCTGTGTTCCTAATTATTTCTGAAATATTGTGCTGTTTTCTGCGCTGAGCTGCGGAACGAGCAGAGCAGTGGGCTGCTTGGGATTGCAATGTTCTAACTGGGTTTTAATCGATGAGTGATAATGAGAGCTTGTGTTTTGACTTTCCCTTCTTAATTGCCAGTAATAAAGCAGATCCTCATTGATGATATTTAGCAGGGTTCAGTTTCATTCATCTCTGTTTATTCTATTTATTTTGAAAGTGCCTGGGAGCTTTCAGCATGCTAGACACAATAACAGAATATACAATGCTAATTATATTTTCCTTGCCTGATATTTTCCACAACAGAGGATGCTGCTGCTTTTTCCTGGGGAGTGATTGCCCCTCCCTGTTTTCAGCAGGATTCTGGAATGCAGGAGGAGTCAAAGGATAAACCCATGTCCCGTGAAATCCCGGTCACATTTTGCTCTTTAAATCTCTATTTCCCTTCTGCCGAGCACGACAGTTGAGATTTTTTTTCTTTTATTTTTTTTGCCAGGATGCCAAAATAAGAATTAAATAAACATTCTCAAGATGAGGCCCATCTGCAGGTGGTGCTGGCCAGGAAAATTCACCTTACCCAAAGAAGTGCAGCAAAGCACTCGAGGCCTGATCTGTCTCAGGCAGAGCTTCATTGGCCAATTGTTAATTTTGCAACTTGATTTTTGGTTAAGAAAGACCTTTTTTTTTTCCTAAAAGTTTAAGTTCCAAATTCAGTTTCGGTCCTTCAAATGGATGCCAGTACTGTGATGACAAATGCATGTAAACCAGTCAGTCAATACAATAAATATTTTGATAATATCCTGCCTGAATAATCTAATTTAAACCAGGACCTGCCTTAGGTTTAAAATGCTTTAAATATCCCTTGCATTCCTCTTCAATTATATGTAAGAAAATAAAGGGTTTTTTAATCTTGCCTGGATCATTGCTTGAGATGATTTATATCCCAAGATTTTCTTCCTGAGTTATCAATCATCTGAAAGCAAGAAGTAGGTGGCAGCCTGAAATTTCTAGATCAGATCTTTCTGTGTCCTGAGGAATTTTTGCCGTGGCAGTAATTTGGGCTACAAAAATAAATGGTCTCCACATGTTTTTCTATTATCTCCATGGTCTCAATTATTTCTAAGTGTTATCCCAGGATATAAACCCTGTTATCTCCTTATAAAATCGTCCCTGATGTCAGGGTCTTACAGCTAATTCCTGACTGGTTTAATTCATGCCTCTTCTTTAAGCTCTAGAGAGAAAAACAAGCATCTGCGAAGGAGCCATTTTGTTCCAGTTATTCAAAATAAATAAACCAAATTTAAATAACTTGTACAAGGAGCTTAAACACCCACCTGCATTATAGTGCTGCAGAATGGAGATTATATCTTGGATTTCTGCAAGGTCTGCGGCTCTCAGTGCTGCAGAACCAAGCTACAACTTCACATTACAACAATTTTCCTGTTGTAAGTGGGAGCCTCCAAGTGTGGCCTCTGGAAACAAAGATGAATCATTTCTTGCTTTAGTAAATTTAAACTATTTTCAAACCAGCCTTTGCCATGATTTCTGTCCATTCCAGTGGGGTTGGATCTTTAAGTGCAGCAATTCTCCTTTGTCCCCCTCTGTCTCCAGAGCTCCTGGGTGGGACTGAAGGGTGGCAAAGACTCAAATGGGTCTGAAATTTCTCCAAATTCCTTTATTTTTCTTCTAATTTTCTGTACAAGCAGAACTACAGTTCCTCATGTTTTATGTGCTTATTCAGGGCATCGTTTCACTCTTTTCCCTCTCTCAGGATCACATGGATAAGCCCTGACAGGGAATCTGTCAATGGAATTTGGGAGTCATCACACAAAATTCCAATCAAAAAATCATCTGAGCTGAATCACTCCCCATCCTCTAAGACAGCAAAGCACAGTTACGTTTTAAACAGAGAAAAGTTAGAGAGAAACAAAGTGCTGGCTTTATTAAAGTGGCAGGATATTAAATGATATAGCTGTTATCTCTTCCTGGAGTATAAATTATTGAATTAAGCCTTCAGTCAGTTTGGCAACAGTGCCAAATGAAAATCACAGGAGCACAAAACAGCAAACAGAATCTGTCACTGGATCTGGGGCTCCCGAAGAACAGAAATTACAGTGAACAAAATGCTCGTGCACCAGATTGGAAAAGGTTCATTGTTATTTATTCATCTTGCCTAGGAACACAAAAAAAGGAATGAAATTTCATTGAGAAGGGCTCACGTCAGGATTAGTATTCGTCAGAAAGGCACAGCCCTCCAAGTTCATCAGGAATATTTGTCTCCATAATGAGATGTCTGTTCCAAAGAGTTCTCCACCTGAAGGACGTGCCCGAGTTCATGAAACAAATCACCCACACTAATGAAAAGGTGATTTTCACCTCTTATTTCACGTGTCTACATCTCCCCCAATAGCACAAAGTCTTGGGGAAATCTTTTCATGAAGCCAAAAGAAGTCAGGCCCAGGCAGGAATTTCAGTCCTGTTGCTCACATGTCTGTTTATTTTTCAGTGAAATATTCCATTATTAATAGAGGCGACACATTGTGTATTTACAGCCCCTCTCCTGGAGCACCTTCCCACACATCCCCACAATGAATTGTTCATAAATCTGTGCTCATCTCCAGTCGAGAGCTTCAATCAGTGCAGCTCCACTGAACGCTCTCCACAACGCAGCCATTAGGAGCGATTTTCCCTCTCTGCAACTTGAACTCCTGGCCTGGAATCTTCAGGGAATGTTTGGGGGGTTGTATGGAACACAGGATCCTGTAAATCTGAGCTCGGATTGGGGTAATATCAGGAGAAAAAGTCCCATTTTGGCATTTAGGGATCCATCCTAAATGATTTTGGGATTAGAATGTGTGTATCTGTTAGATGGGTAATAAATTCACTGCTACCCAAATATATTCCTAGAAAGTGCTGAAACAATACTGGTTATTATAGAATTTTAAAAAAATATTGGGAGTATCACATTTTGACAAAATCTTTTGTCACTATATATATTTAATTGAAAAAGGCTCATAATTCTCATAGCTATGACCGTTTTTGCATAACACTTCCTTAATTATCACCTGTGATATATTACACTCTAATTTTCTATGCTAGGTTCTGACAATAACTGTTATATTAGGAACTAAATCTGTATTTTATTGCTTGATTGTTTGTTTTCACACCCAAGGAAAATGTGCAGTGAGCCCATAACCTGAGAGTGTTGTTTGCCACGTCGGCCTCAGCTCACCCCACCTCCCTCATGGAGATCCTGTTTAAATAACAGGAAAAATATTGGAGTATTTGACTCATTTCTCACGGAATTAAATCGACATTTTAATTGGCAATTCTTAAAAATTTACAGGATGCAGAATCAACTTACTGAAAACATCTCAAATTTCCGTGCCATTTAGGGCTGGAGGAGCCCTGATTAAATAAAAATTGCATCTCCAAACCCAAGATGGGGTTCTGTGAGCGAGCCACAGGCAGGTTCCAGCCATCACACGTGGGAAGAGGGGACGAAGGAAGGGGCACTTGGAGCGCCAGCTGCTGGAAATGCCACATTCCAGCTGTGCCTCCATTGCCCTGCTCGCCCTCATCACTTCTCAGATCTCAAGAAGGGGCATCATTTTCCCAGATGGAGTTCGACAGGGGAGGTTTGGATTGGATATTAGAGGAAATTTCTCGATGGAAAGGGTTGCAACAGGCTGCCCAGGGCAGCATCACCATCACTGGAAGTGTCCAAAAACCGCGTGGGTGTGGCACATGTGGAGTGGTGAATGTGGTGGTGCTGCTGGGACGGGCGGATTTGTTGCTTTGGGAATCTTTTCCAGCTGCAGTGAATCCCTGATTCTGTGAAAGGGGTGCCTTGCACTCCAGGCTGTCACTTTAAAGACAGTTTCTTTCAGAAACTGGGCTTGAGTGGCGAATTTCCCATCGTTACTGAGAGCTTTTCTGACTTCAGCAGTGCCGGGATTTCCCCCCTTGTGCCTCGTCACTGCCTCCCCTTCTGCCAACATCACAGGCAGATAAATGTCTCCCAGGTTTGGTGCTAACAGACACCCTGGAATTCCACCAGTACTCCCAGTCTGACTCTTTCAACAGAAGCTGAGACTTGAAAGGAGCCCCGTGTCTCTGCAACTCTGCACATCAGCTTCTGAAGGGAGAAAACTCACGAAAGCTGAAGGGCCTTTGGGAAAATCCTACAGGCCTTAGGTTGTTTCTTCCTGCTCAAACCTGTAAGATCTGATCTGCCTTTCTGTGCTTCTTTCTCAGAGAGCTGGGTGGCACTGGGAGGGACAGAGGGAATCCTGCCTGTGCCCCTGACAGCTCGTTTTTCCTTCCCAGAACACTTCCATGGCCATTTTACTGCTTCATCTTTTCCCATCTTCTCTTCCAGTGTAAAAATCCCACTCCTCCAAGGGATGTGTGTTTCTTTAGGTGGCACCAAGCAGTGTCTCATCCATTACCTCTCGTTTTGCATCTCTCAGGCTCCTTTTAAAGTCCTTGAGCTCCCTGGTCCAGGCCTTTGAGGAGGGAAATAATAATAATTTCATTCTGCTTCTGACAAGATTCAATCAAAACCCCGGTGCAGGGAAACACTCGATGGCATTTAAAAATCTGTGCACCCCATAAACTCCCCGTCTTCCAATTAAAAATTACCCATACCTTCAGCTGAAAAATGAAACAGATTTTGAATAAGTTGGATTTTTCAGAATTTTTCTGCTGTCATTAGAAGGGGGAAGGGTCTAATTCACCTGTCCCATCCCTTTTGCTGGAGCTGACAGGTGTTTTACTATCACACTGATTTAAAAGACGCCTCTTAATCAGGTGTCAGCTTTGGCCCATAAAGTCATATTAATGTTTTGGATCAGATATGAAGCTCTATCTAAGGCACATTAAGAAAGATTCATTAGAAACTCACTACCCCTGGAATTTACAGCCTTCCTGGAACTTAATAGCCTGGATAAATTCCTCCTTATCTGGTTTGCTTATGTGAATTATGGCAGTTTTGCATTTAGAAGCTTTTCCTCTTGATGTTTCGTAAGGATCTATCCCAGGTTGATCCAAATCTCATCCAACCCGGCCTTGGACACTTCCAGGGATGGGGCAGGCACAGTTTCTTTGTGCTCCCAGCCCACCAGAATCCCCCATTCCTGGTCCTGGAGCAGTGAATCCTCTGGAGTTTGGCTCCTTGGAGCTGATTCTCCCAGGCAAACCTAAAACCTCTCCCTGCAAAGAGATCACGACGTTTCTGGGACACTCTCACCAAACAGATTTGATCTGATATCGCTGAGCAGCTTGGATTAATGGTAATTCCAACTCCACTTCACAAAAAATCCTAATGGGGAGGAAGATTTGTGTAGGAAAGGGATAAAAGTCAGCTGATTTACAATATTGGCCTGCTGAGTTATCCACACTCACACCACAGCCTGGGCCTGGGCTGCTCTGGGAATGTTCTCCTTGGCATTTCCAGCTGGGCACAGCCCTCACAAGCAGCTGAACATGAAGCCAAGTCAGAAACAGGAAAGAACAGGGAGCAGGATTTGGCCGGAAATCAGGTTGATTAAATGTAAACTCCAGAATTCTTCTTCTTTCTCCCTGTCTGGATGAGGCAGAGCATAAATATTTAAATATTTCTTATGGCTGAGAAAAACCTCTTTAACTCCATTTGACAGGAACATCAGGGTGTGACAAATCCAGCCATTACCCAAAAAGCAGTGACTGGGAAGCACTGGGACACCTCAGTGTCCAAATTTCCATAATTATGGAAAAAAAAAGAGTTCCTCCTCTTCCATTAGCACTGTGTTAATCCCTGGCTTGGCTGAAGACAACATCATGGAATGAATGAAGGAATGATGATTCATTTCCCTGCTTTAGCTTTGAATTCAGGCTGGCATAATTATGGTCTTTATGGAGATCAAACTGATTTGGCATCATAAAGAAATACATTTTAACTTCTTATCAAACATTCCATAACAAGAGTTTATATTTGCCTTCAAGCACTACGCTGAGAATTCTCACATGATTTTTATGTATAGAAATGATACAATTAATCAAATATTCATACTCCAATCGATTTTTTAAACAATCTGAACTATTTAAATCTTAACAAAAGCAAACAGCCCCACGAAAATGCATTTGTCATGTGTATCTCTGGAGAAATCGTGGTGATTGTATTGAACCTGGAGGATGGGGAAGAAATATATGGCCATTCTCTATAGGAAACACAAAAGGATGCATCAGGAAATTAGAAATGACCAGCCTGACCTTTTCTATAAATAAGAGATGGACTCCTAGGACACCATTGGCTCTGAGAGTGCACATCATTTCTCACAAATTTGATGTTGTTCTCTGCTGCACATCAGCCAGGATATTAAAGAGAAAACAAAACAACAGCAAGAAGCTGCCTTTACTAAAATCCATGGGCAGTGTTTTTGTGACAGGGACAGTGACATGGCCACTGGAAAGGAGATGTAAAATATTGTGTCCTTATTCTACACATTAAGGGCCTGCTGCATTAAGGACACAGGAAGGGGATATAAAATTAAGATATTCAGTAGTCTGCAAATGACAAATGAGGCTAAATTCCATTTAGGAAAAAATGAATGGGAAATTAATCCCAGGTTTACCAAAATATTTACGTTTTTATGAGGTGAAGTGGGGGATTTTTGTGCATCAGGTGGTTCACCACTGGCGCAGGCAGGTACAGGGGTTTAAAATGCAGAACGATGATCCCTGGGTCATTTTGTGGCTTCAGAAAAACTTCTCCCTGACAGTTCTGGGAAGGTAACGAGGACTGAGGAAATGAACCCAGAAGGGAAGAAAATTCCTCCCAAAGCAAAGACAAGTCAAAGGGTCAATTGTAGAAACACTGAAAAAGGAAGTCTTCAAATTTGTCAAGAGACTAAACCCAGAAGAGTGGTAGGACAAGAAAGGAAGATTATTTAGGCAGACCCAGGCACCGTCCCAGAGAGCTGCTCTGCCTTGCCCTCGTGGTTTGCTGAACAAATTCTCCTGCTCCCCATCAAATACAGAAATATTTCTGGTTTGCCTTGCAATCAATCATTTCATTTTGGATATGAAATAAAAGCTGATTATGTAATGCTACTCCTGTTTTAAAAGGGTTGAAAAAAGAGAGGGAAAAAACCCCAAAACACCAATAAGAAAGCAAACAAAAACCCCATCAACAACCATAAACCTAGGCCACTATAAAAAATATATACATAAAATATAGAAAAATAATATCTCAAGGGATGGGAAAGGTTAGAGGAGAAGGAGGTGAATGACTCCCTTAGACTGTGCTGTGCCCAGGGTGATGCCTTGGTTTGAGCTTTTCTATTTTTCACGTTCTGTGCTGTTTCAATGTGCAGTTCTGGGTTTCATATTCAGGGTTGGGGAGCTCTCTGCACACAACAGGGACACAAAACAATTCCTTTCCAGCTGGGACCAAGGACAAATTTGAGGCCCAAGAGTGGAAACAGCAGTGAAGGAAGAGAGAGAACAAGGAGGATGGAGCTTCATCAGCTGGAGCTGGAATTGGACAATGAACTCCAATGTGCTGATGGACCCAAACCTATCAAAGTGTGAGGCCTGGTGCCCGGGATCCATTTTGTGCCCATTTGTGGGTTTGACTTGGGTGCAGGCGCAAGGGGTTCCTGCACTGCCCAAGCTGGATCCTTTCAATAAATCCCTTTTATCCTTTTATTCTCCTGCTCTCTGTTTCCAGGGCAGCCTTCACAGGCATCAAAGGATCACCAAACACAGAACCACAACTCCACAATTCCATCCTTTTCCTGCCAGTCCTGATCCCCAGCACGAGGATGAGGTGGATGGGCACATTTAACAGCTGTCCACAGAGCTTCCATGGGAAATATGCAAAGAAGCTTCACTGTCACCTGCAAAATAAATCAGCAGCACCTGAGCTTTGGGATTTTATTATCAATCAGCCTTGAAATATTTCCTCCTTAATGGTCCAATGTCTGGAGCTGGATTCTCTGCTGAATATAATAGCAGACCTTAACTCGCAGCTGAAAGCAAAGGACTCCAAAGGACAATTTTATGTGGAAGGACACGCTAAAGACATCTAATCTTAAATTATTGTTTTTCTTTCACAGGGGAAGAAACCCTTCATGGGCCTATTTTTATCCAAGAGCCATATGATATCACTTATTCCATGGGCTCAGCAAATCCAGAGATCCTCCTGAACTGCACAGCTAAAGGATATCCACTGCCATACTACAGGTGAAGTCAACCTTGGGGAAATTCTTTCTCACTGTGGCTCTTTGAATTGTGTTTTAGTCACTGCACCACCAGAAATAAACACCCCAAAATCTACTGAGTGCTCACAGAAAGAATATACAAAGTTTAGAGTAAATTTGAGGAATGAAGGAAAAATATTTTTGCAGCTTTGCTGTAAAGAAAATTAACACAGGAAAAAAAATAATTGGAAATCATCCCCAAAGTATTTAAAAATATGCAGAATTAATTCTGAAACCACAGAACATATGTGAAAAATGGGAAAATGGAAGCACGGAGCATCTGTACTTGAAAAAGCTTTCCGTACTTTAGTAAATGCTTGGAAAGCAGAAGAGCAACATCCTTCCCCTTTTCTAATTCCAGCATTTCATGTGCACATTTCTGGTGTTTGTTTAGAGAAACAGCTCCAATACCTTACAAGAGTCACTGAATAAAACCTTGGTACAGAGGATTTTTTGTTTATTTGCTAACTATGAACTCATCATTTACAATATAACTTGTTGCCCCAAGGATCTGAAAAAGTTGGATAAGAGGAAAAGCTGGGAATCTAGGAGAAAAAAAAAAAGATATTTTGCTTTCTTCAGAAAATAATGGGGAAAGTAATGGTTGAGGTGAAGGAAAATTACATATAAAAAGAAATAATTCATGCAAGACATGAAAGAAAATCGTGTCCTATGAAATTCTTGGAGAATATTTATTGAAGAGATTTTAACTGCTCCCAGCACAGCCTTCCCTGGAAAGTGCCACCCTTGGTTATCAGCCTGGCTTTTGGACTTCATGGCTTGATTTGTGCCCAGACATTGTGCTAGGAAAGGAACCCTTAATTTCTTTAATTTCCTTTGTGAAAGGAATCCTTAATTTCTTTGATTTCCTTTGAGAAAGGAACCCTTGATTTCTTTAATTTCCTTTATGAAAGGAATCCTTAATTTCTTTGATTTCCTTTGAGAAAGGAACCCTTGATTTCTTTAATTTCCTTTATGAAAGGAACCCTTGATTTCCTTTATGAAAGGAACCCTTAATTTCCTTTTCACAGTGCTACTTCTCCCCCTAAGAGCAGAAACCCTCATGTATTTCCCAACCCATTTGTCCTCCCTGTTCTCACCATGAACATCACCTGGGTCAGGCCATGAATTTCAGGTCTTTCCACCCTTCTGATTCATATTTAAGCAGCCTCCTAGAAAATTCCTGGGCTTTTGTACCCCCCCCATGGATTCCTCACACCCACAAAGAGCAGAGAGCAGCTTCTACCAGGCAGGAGAGCTCCCCCTCCCATGTTTAATATCCATATTTTACCTTTAATTTTTTCTACCCACCCATTAATTAAATTCATCAGGGTTTTTTTTCACCATTCCCATTTTTTTTTGCAAAGCCTCGGTGGCTCCAGGGACATGAGATCAACATCTGGGGATGGATCCTGGAGCCCCGAGGTCAATTAAAAGTTATCAGACAATCACTGCTGCAATTACACCACAATTTGGAGGGAACAGGGAGCTTTTCACTTTCCTTTGATTTCACCACAGCTAATGCTGGCTTTGTCAGATAAAGATTGAGCCTATATATTTAAAGTTCCAACAATTTTACATAAATCAAGCCCAGTATGAAATTTTAATCATCTCCTTTGCTGAGAGATGGCAAAGAACAGCAAGGACTGCTGGAGGTTTCTCTTTGATTCACAAATACAGAACCACTCCAACAGGAAGAAAGTTAGATACAAGTTAATTTGCTATTTATCATTTTTTTACATCAAGAAATATGCTGATAAATCCCTTCTCTTGAAATAAAAAATGCTTAGCGCTTCCTAAAAGTTTTATTTTACTAGGTACTCTTATTCTTACAGACTTGTTGAATATAGTGATAATTTTTTTGTAACTCCTCCTCAAAATGTTGTGTGTCTGAGAAGCACAGTGCAAGAATCGTGTGGAATTGCAGGTGGAAGGACTGAGTGATAAAAATCAGACACAGTTTTCCCTTTGGAAGTAACAAAGAACATAGATACACTGGAAAAAAAAAATATGGATCTTTGAAACCATTACAAAATCCATTTAAATGTTCTGATAAATGTAATTCTATCCCTAATGTCTTTTTTATAAAGTCTGTAATATTAGGTGCATTATCCCAGGTGTTTCCTGGTGTGATGTTGGTGGTAAATAAATGCAATTTTTAAAATCAGATTTATCATTTTTGGCACTTAAATTTTTTTGTTATAGTCGCTAGAGGATTTATCACCAACTAACTAAATGAATTTCGCACATTTTTTTACTATCCATGAACACCCTGCAGTGTTTCCAGCAGTATTTTGATATTTTTTGTTTGATTCCAGGTGCTTTCTTTTCCTGCACTTCCATTCAATACCCAGAGCAATCCCACAATCCTGCATTTTCATGCAAGCTGGAAATTGAGGGTGTTTTCCCCTCCATAATCTCCTCAGAGAGGAGTCAACGGAAGCAATAAATAAATAAATCCAAGGGCAGCACAAGCAGCATTCTTCAGAACAACATTTTAATATTGGAGCCCAACACAGAGGAGATAAAGAGATTCAAATCCAATCGAGGATAACTGGAACTCACAAATGAAAGGGAGGGAACAGCACAAAGTCTCCAAGGACTGCAAATGCCATCAAATATGTTCATAATCATTGCATCGAGCTGGAGAACAATTCCCAGTAACCTCAAACATCCACCCTTGCCAAAGAAATTTGTTCCCTGGAATGCTGTGCAGATCCTGCCTCGAAAGTGGGGTGGGATTAAAAACTCCTTCAGCCTCTGCTGCCTTGTTCACGGGCAAGAGTTTTTAAACTTCCCATTTTCTTCCTCCACTGGAAATGCTGTACCTGAAAGGGGGTTTTGCAAATCCTTTTCCCAATTACAAGAAAGCCTCAGGTGGCTTGGCAGGACATTTCCATTTGAATGCAAATAATCTAAGAAATATGGAGCACAGTGAAGTCATAAAAATATTGATATTTTTATTATAGCAGCAGACTGAATAGATAATTTATTAAATCGTGTGAGCTTATACCCACTCACAGTCCTTGGGCTCCTAGGGAACTGATCAATTCAGCATCAGAATACAGGAAATTTTTAAAAGTTTAGGCTCTGAAACAATTGGTGAAAGAAAAACAATCCAGGATGTATTTCCTATAATTGAGGAAAAACATTTTCCAATGCTTGCATGAAAAGATTCACAAAAATACATAGATGATCTCTGCCCTAATGGGCTTATGTTAAAAATTCCCTAAAATAATTATCCAGATTTCTGTGTATTAATACACTGCAGAACACACAAAGTCATTAAATCATTGTCTACCACATGAATTCATTAATTCGCTTCCCTCGGTGATGTAAACATATTAATTAGGGAAAGAAGCCCACACCAGGAGCTGAACCCCTGATCTATATGCAAAGTTTAATAATCATTGTACCATGGTGATTAGAATGATTATGGGGATACTGTGAAGAATGCATTTGCAGCAACTAAGGCAACGTCTTCGCATTTGTTTGGAAAAACAATTATAGATCTTAATTGGGAGCCATGCAATGATGACAGCAGTTATTTCAGTGATTGATTCTGAAATTAAAGAGAACTGGCAAATTAAATACCAGAATATCTTAGATTTGAAAATGGAAAGCTTTAGAAAACTTGGAGCATATGTAAATCCTGAAATATGGCAAATTCCCTGAAATAACAGCAAAACCCAGACCATGCAAAGCAAATATCAAACAGGCATCAAGGAGAGGTACAGAAACACCAAAAACCAGCTGGAATTTGTAGGAAAAAATCCTGAGAGTTGAGTGTTGCACCCAAATTTTTCAGTGTGGATGCATCCACGAACAGGGAGACAGCAACCCAAAGAAATCATTTCATGTTGTTAGAATTTGCTCACAGAATTCCACGGAGTTCACATTTAATCAGTCGTTATCTTTGAAAACAACCTTGTCGCTTGGTCAGGGCTCTCCCTGTACTCGTGGAGCTTTCCCTTGGAGCGCAGGGTTTCATTTCCCAGCTCAGGGTGGAAATGCTCCTGCACAAAAGCAGCTCCTGGGTGGTGTGAGTGTGCAGAGAGCTCTGGGAGGGGCTGATAAAATCCTGAGCTGTGGATCTGCTCAGATTTCCAGGGACAAAGTGGGAGTTTGCTTCCATTTGTTACCTGGGGAAGCTGTAAAAATTACCCTCACTGTCAGGAACCCTGCAAATGAGCAGAAATGGATAATTTGAATGCTGGGATCCTTCAGATAATTAACAAGGAGGTGATTTTCCTTGGTTTGGGCACTGCCAGGAGCACGAAGTGAGCTTTCAGCAATTTCTGTGTGAACCTTCCATGCAATGGAGGGCTTGGAATCACACCCAGACATCAACAGAAATGATAAAGGCTGAGGAGGTGGCTCTGATAAAAAACCAGGAGGAGAAAATACCTGGTTGTGCAGTTTTAGGGCTGCTGACCACCTGAAAAGTGGCATTAACAAACCCAGAACTTGCCAGCCTCGGTGGCTGAGCCCGTTATCCTTCCTTTGGCCCTCACATGAGCAAGGGAAATTCAACCCTGGCGTGACTAATGGCAAAGCCACAAAAATTCCCTTCCTGGAACACATAATACTTATTTTCTTTGAAAGAGAAATTGTATTTTGACATCTGTAAACAGCTGGGTAATGCTGCAGCCACAATCCATTTTCTGCTTAGTGGACTATCAGGGACAAATGGTGATTTAAAACAGCAGCGTTCTCATCATTAAATGATCAGTCTCAGCCCTGCTGTATAAAAACCTCCCTCTCAGCTTTTGTTCTGCCCTCTGAAGTGCAATCCTTCCTGATCTACATCTCCAAAGCATTTTTGTTGCCAAATTTGTGATTAATCATTTGCAAGGACTGTAAAGCACATTCAGGTACCATTCACATGATAAAAAATAATGTAGTTGTAGACAAGGCACAAACCACCCTCCTGACTGAATGGATAACTTTGTGTGAATAAGTTATAATTACATTTTGTGGACGTTTGGGTGAACATTGGTGACTAAAGTAAAGATTTTCCAAAGAATACCATTATTGCTATCATTAAGATTGATGTAAGAAGCAGTGGTGTGTGAAAAATGATCTAATCTTGTGATATTTAACTACAATTTTATCATTACAGGTATGCTACAGCACACTATTTAAGATAAATATGAATAGGCTCTGTAAATTATAAGCATAATTTGATTTTTTTCCCCTCAAAGGTGGAAGCAAAATGGCACAGATATTGATCTTACCATGAGTTATCACTACAGGTTGGTTGGAGGCAGCTTGGCAATCAATAACCCACATAAAAATCAGGATATTGGAACATACCAGTGTTTGGCCACAAATTCATTTGGAACAATTCTGAGCAGGAAGGCAAAGCTTCAATTTGCATGTAAGTTGGGAAGATCTTATTTATTAGAGCATTATTTTCCTATTAATTCTGCACATGGACGGTAATTTATTGGGTAATTAAAGGATCATTGGGGATTCTGTCCAAAAGGTTTGACTTCCTTCAGCACTGCTTATTCCTGAAAAAAAACCAAAATGTCCCAGTAAATATTAATAACAAAACCAGACATCTGATGGCTGCTGCCCTCAGGAGTCAGAATAAAAATCAGGAAATTGAAAGGTCAAGGAAGATGAGCACAATTATCTTCACTTAATAAGGTGTTTTCACTTTTTAGGACAGTGGTTTTGTTGTTATCCCACAGGTAGCTACAGCTGGGGAGGGGGAATTGTTGCAAAAAGTTGGGCTTTGAGTTTTTTGTAGCTAATGAGGTTGAACTGAGGCACAAAACCATTGTTCCCCTAATTGGCACACTGATTTTCTTTTACATTACCAAAGAAACACTCTTTTTCCTTACACAATGTGTAAAAGTGTGAGCCACTCTCTGAAATATTTCATATTTCAGCTCCCTCAGGTCGAGCACGTTGTCTGTCTTGAGATGATTTAAAATTTATTTCATCTTTGCTCCCTGTTTCACTCCTTCACAACTTCACAACCTTTTCCACAAGGTTTGGACGCAGTGACCAAGTTCTGTGAACGCCCTGGGGACGGGGGGAACAACAGTGACAACCAAAAATCTCCAGATATTCCCTCCAGCCCTTTATTTTTATTTTTTTGTTTTCAATCTAAAGCTCAGAGCAGTCTGTTGCTGGGAGAAAGCAATTGTTTTCAAAGCTCATTAATAAAACATGTGACTAAAGCCAAGCTTGTGTCACTATTTCAGACACCAGCAAACGGATTAATTATTAATCTTGTTCCAATTCTCACAGCAAACCTCGTGTCACAGGGGTTACACAAAGGAGACATCAGAGGTCAGGCTGGTTCACAGAACCTCTTTCAGCAGAGCTGATCAAAAGGTGTATCACTGGTGCCTCATTTAATAATGTTTTACCCCGAATTTCTCAAACAGCTTTGATTTCCGAGAGCTGGTCAAATGTAAAAAGAATAAAAAAATTGATTCATTATTTTACCACTTTTTCTGCTGAAACATTTTTCAAGCCAGACTTCCTGTATGAGAATTCTTTTTTCGTGATTTGAAGGTGAAAGCTGTTTAGTGACAGAACAAATGCCATTTTAGAAAAGAGCAAGAATAGACAGCCGCCTCAAAATTGTCCATGGAGTCTGGAATCCCCAAGGAACCAAGGCAGGCCAGGGAGAGAGCTGGGAGAAAACTCAAGGAAAGGGAACATCCTTAAATGAAGGCAAAAACGAGGTGGAAAAAAATAAAATGGAAAAAAAAGCGGCAGAGGGGAGAAAAGAAAAATAGGAATATCTGTGAAAGAAGGCTCTGGGGATTATTCAGCATCTTATATCAAGCAGCTCCTTTATTTAAGCTTCATGACCCCACCCAAAGACTTCCCAAAGTTCCTGCAGGGAGCAGATCCCAGAGCTGGCTCTGGTTTGCCCCCAGCTCTGTGCCTAACAGCACCACAGAATGCTAAATTTATCCCATAATCAAGCACTACACCACTTTCCAGTAGTGGTGACAGATATTTACATCCTTCCCCATGGAGAAGAGAGAGGACAGACAAATCAAAGGCTGTTATTTACTCTGACAAGCACAAATTTGCAGGAAAATGCTTCAATTTAGCAGCATCACTGCAGAACTGGGAGTTTTAAGTTGTCTTACAATAGGGAAAAAAACCTCACAGTACATGGAAAACGTCATAATGACCTGATGAGAATAGTGGAACAAATTACCTTGAAACACTTATTTCACAGTCAACATTTCCTTGTTTCTTATTTTCATGTTGCCATCCAATTTAATCCTTTGTTTCAGCCAATACTTCAGGCTGTATCTTAACATCCAGGCAGGCAGACACATTGCTGTTATGACACTTTCATTCAACACCTCACAAAATAGGATTCTTCCCTGGACTGGAATATCTGGCATATTATTGCAATCTCCCAGATAAAGAATTGAATCAAACCTATTATCCAAGTAGCAGGGTTTATGTGTATTTGTCTCTTTACTACAGGGTAACTAACTCTGAGTTGGGAGTTTGAATTAATGATACCTCCAGAAACCTATTCAATGTGTCAACTTAATATGTGAGAAATACTTTTTTCCTCTGTTCAAGATAGGAAGTTCTCCGAGAAGCAAAATAAATGCGGGCCGAGATTAGAAATATGTCTTCAGATTCAGCTGGAGTTTGGTGCTTATCCTCTATTAAAACCAGAGCTGTCAAAGGAAAGCTGCAGGAGGAATATTGTACAGAAAGCAGTGGCAGAGATTATTAAAGCTACAAGCTGAAAATGAGAGACAGCGTCAGGGAGAGGGAGCACATAAATGCATTAGTGGGATGCAAGGATGGCAGGCCCTTGGCATCCCCGCTTCCTGCACTAAGGTTGCTTTGTCATAAATAAACTTGAAAGCTCCCTATAAATCCTGCACGCCTCCCAGCAGTAGATTTGGAGCAGCCCACGTGTGTTTTGCAGGAGCTGGAGTTGTTGAGGTGGAAGTTGTTGTAAAGCTCTGGTGTCAGAGCCAAACACAGGAGCAGGGTCCTGGTCCAGGCTGGAGTCTGGAGTTGTGGTGAAGCCATAGGTTTTAGATTTCATATTTTCCAGATTCTGTGTTGCCTCAGTGTGTGACTCTGAACTCCATATCAAGTGTTGGCAGGTTCTCCTCACAGCTCAGGCACACAGAACAATCCTTTTCCACCCCACAACCAAGGACACCGGGGCAGCTCCAGGCCCAAAAAGTGCAAACAGGGAATTGAGGAGAACGAACTGGGAGGGTGGGACTGCACAACCTGGAGCTGGAATTGGACAATGAACCCAACATGGAAATGGAGCAAAACTTATAAAAGTGTGAGAACTCCTGACCAGGATCCATCTTGGGTGTAGCCATGGCTGGGCTCTTGCACTGCCCAAGGTGAATCCTTTGAAGGCCTTTTAATAAATCCCCACTTTATTCCTGTAACTCTGTTCAGTTCCAGGGAGCCTCTTTAGGCATCAGTGGCCTAAATGCCACCCACAGGGCTTTTCCCCTTGCAGGTCAGCAGTGACATCCAGGACAAGGCCACCTGGAACACTTGAACTCGGCCTAAAGGGAAGTCAAAGGCTCAGGAAGTTCATCTTGGAACCAGGCCTGAGTCAGCTTGAGGGAAGGGATGAGGACACGAGAGCTTTTCCTTCAGCCTTCACACAACTCAGAGTCACAGAATCAGTGGAGGACACAGTTTTAAGCTGCACCAGGGGAAGTTTCGGCTGGACATTGTGAAAGAGTTCTTCACAGAAAGAGTGAATGGGATTGGAAGGGGCTGCCCAGGGAGGTGCTGGAGTCACTGTCCCTGGAAGTGTTTAAAAACAGACTCAGTGCCACAGTGAGGCTCACAAGGTGGTGTTTGGTCATACATTGGAGGTATTTTCCATTCTTAATCATAGAATCACAAAATCACAGAATTAACAGAGTTGGAAAAGACCTTTGAGATCACCAAGCTCAGCCCATCTCCCCCTGCTCATAAACCGCATCACAAAATGCCACATCTGCTCCTTTTTTTGAACACTTCCAAGGATGGGGACTCCATCACTTCCATGAGCAGTGAATTCCAAAGCTTGGCCACCCTTTCAGTGATGAAATTTTTCCTAAGGCATTTTTGTTTAAGGCATTTCATGCCTTAAAAAAAAAAAAAGACAAACAAAAAATCTGCTAGGGAAAACTGCTTCAGTATGGCTTCAACCAGAACTTTCTCCCAAGGCACACAGGGGATTTGCTTTAATTATTTCCTCAGTTTTAAGCAAAAATAACTGTGTGCAAACAACTGGTCTTGAGGGAAATCCCTGTAACAGGCTGCATGAAACAGCCTGTCCAGGCCTGTTACTTGTTCTTTTAGTTCTCAAAAACATCTATAGCAGAGGCATAAAGGGATACGCAGGAGAAATAAGAAGTGCAATTAAACAAACTAGAATAAAAAAAAGACTCCACAAAGAGAAAGAATCAAATGTGAACCTAATTCATAATTATTCGGGGGATAAACCCAGAAAACTCAGTATTAATTGAAAGCATTTCATAGCTTAGGGATCCTAAATTAGATTCTCAGTCAAATTATTCTACCCTTGATGATAGAGGTCAGGATGATTGCAGCTTTCTCAGCCCTGAAATTCTGAGAAACAATGACAACAATCTAAATTCGTGCCTAGAATGGGTCACTCTGCCCTGAACCACACAGGAGAGCACGCAGTGGAGCCATTAGACCCCATATTTTAAACTTCCCTGCAATGCTACAGACCCAGGAAGGATTTCTACTTGGAGAATTGTATCCAGCCACATTCTGCTGGTTGTCAAAGCGGTGCTCAAGGGCTTTGCTTGGTGCTTGTTCTCAAGAGCATTTTCCTGATGCTGCCACCCTCTCTCTGCTCTCGGCCAGTGATGATGAGCTCCCTGCAGTGTGACTGAGAGTGACAGAGCTGCAGCACTCGGGATGAAATCTGCAGCTCCCAAGAGCTTCCACGTGCTTTTTATCAGAGACAGAAGACACGGTTTTACTGGAAGAACAAATTAGAGGCAATAATTCCTCCCGGACTGAGTTTCTGCCGTTCTGAAACACAAAAATAAGAGTCCATCATTAGCATTTAACCATTTCAGGGAGGAATATATTAATCCAAATCAAACCCATTTAGTGTTTGCTGGATGGTGACAGGCTGAGCTTTAGCAGAGCCCTGTTGCAGGGGCTGGCTGGGAGATGCTCAGGCAGCATGAAAGCCCACTTTTCATCTGATTACTTCATCGTGTTATTTACCTTCGAGTGCACACAAATTACAGAAACATCACAAAGCAATCCAGCAGCCTCAGGATGTCATAACCCTTTTCACTGGCAGTGTATGCTTTGAAACAGAAAA
The DNA here is from genome assembly GCA_013400315.1 of Bombycilla garrulus. Classification (NCBI taxonomy): domain Eukaryota; kingdom Metazoa; phylum Chordata; class Aves; order Passeriformes; family Bombycillidae; genus Bombycilla; species Bombycilla garrulus. Next base: position 475 of record VXBU01012442.1, on the reverse strand, counting down.
TGGAAAAATCAATAGGCTTGGATCGGATAGGCTGAATTTGCAAAGTCTGGACATGCATGAATTTAAGGCTAAATGGAACCTACACTTCTGGCCGGGCTGTGTTGTGGTGCTGTGTGTGTCCAGAAATCCCTCTGTAACAATTGTATTTGATTAAAAGGTGTGCTAGCTGTTGTAACTACCACCTGGAGTAAAGCTCTCTGGGTCTTTAAGCTGATTGTTAATTCATCACAGCACACGAGGGCTGGAATACTGATCAGGCTCCCGGGCAGTTGGATTGTAGCAATGAACTCTGGCAGTGCCTTTCTTTCTCCAAAGGAGGCATAAACTCAGTTCAGCACTCAGGGAAGACCAGCTGAGCATTCTGAGGAGCAGCAAGGAGGAACAGCTCAGCTTGTCCGTGTCAGGGAAGGGTCATCAGCAAAAATACAACCCCAAAAGTTCAACTTATTTTCTAAATTCCCTTTTCCTCTTTAGG
>VXBU01012441.1:638080-670557 GCA_013400315.1 Bombycilla garrulus | reverse complement strand
GTATTTTGTGGTAAAATAAAAAAATTTGGTTTGAAAATGCTGCTCGCTATGTCTAGTATTAATGGAGTTCAGTGAATTAAAGTCACTTTTTTTGTTTGTTCTGATACTGAGACAACAGTGTTGTTATCAGGCTGATGAAGAATTAAGAGAAATCGATTTTTCACTCATTTTAATAGAAGGTTCAAGAGGTGTATTTGTGGTGGTGGATTCTGAAAAAAATTCAAGTTTTTCATTGCTGTGTCATACCATTGAATATTTTTACATTTACTGGCTTTGATTTTAAGGGAAAGAAAATGGTTTCCTTGTTAAATTGATAACATTTCCACAGTCTCCCTAAAACTTTGGTGATAAGGATTACTCCTTCTGTTTACCAACAGAGATCAATGAATCAGTGTATTTACAATAGTAGGATTGAGTTCCTACTTCCATGAAAAGGAGGTATAGAAGACAAATCTGCCTGAAGATCCTTATAATTGGCAGTGTAAAGAAGAGAGCTCTGCTTTTCCTCTACATGTGAAACAGCAAGCCAGTTAAATTTTTTTTTGCTGTAGATGTCACAGCTCTTTTCTAGTAACTGAATTCCCAAAAGGTGCAGTTCAGCTTTGTAGATAGTGGTTTGTCACAAATTTATTCTGACATATGTAGATGAAACAATACATCAGGGCATTCCGGTTTCAAGCACAGAAACAAACATGCCTGTATTTCCCCCATATGCAGACTGAGTTTAGCATCAGATTTAGAGGGAGAGAAGTGATGAGGGCAGAATTTTTGTGGCCTGAAAAGGAGCACATATACTATTAAAGGAAAAAAACTGAAAGCTTCGTAATGTCTATGATTTTACATAGCTAGAAGCTTTTATAACCAACTTAGTTATGAGTGTGCAGATTTAGAAGGATGAAATAGGCATTGGAGCATGCTCAGACTGTATATTGAGAATGAACTACATTGTTTGTAGTCTAAAAATACAGGGATTTAGTTTCTGGTAGATAAAATAAATCATCAAGAATTTAGTATTCAAAATCTGTTGTTAATATGCTTTCTTTTTATACATGCAGCACTAAATCTGGCAAGACTACTTGTAGTCAATCAGGTTACAATCTGAATTTTTCCTAGTAATGAATTTGTTCTTGTATCCAAAGGAAATTTGGATTTTTTTTTCTAGAATCACAGTAATTAGGGTCATCAGTAAAGGTTTATTTCTATAGCTGAAATGAAATAATTGAGTGATGGCTTGTTTGGGATGTTAGTAGAGAAAACCGTAAGCTGGATAATCTTATAAGAGTTTAAAATTTATGTCTTAGAACAAAAGCAGAAAGTTTAGTGGTGCTTTTAAAATATCCCAGAACTGCATTGCTTTGGGATAATCACTTCTGTTTTCCTGTCAGTAGTTTTTCTGCATAGCCAGATTAATTAGAAACCTGAATGGCACAACTGAGGGGTAATCTTAGCAGGGGAAAAAAATAGAAATTAGCGTTGCTACATTGAGACTACGTTTTCTGAAAATGTTTAATTAGAGGAACTGTGCAGCTTAACAGGCATTTAATCAGTTTTGTTATTTGATTTAACTTGCTAGTGCTGAAGACAACCATCCACAGAAAATCCTGGCAGGAAGCAGCAGTGATTGCCATTAAACCTTCTATGACCCCGAAATAGTCATGCTGTTATTTGATGGAAGATACTGTTTTCCCATCTTCTTCTGCAGTTGATAATTTCATAGCTGAATGATAAGGATATAATTTGATGATACAGTGTGCTTGGAATACAAATCAGTGCAGATATCTTAAGAAACTGTTTATTTGCTGGTTTTGAGATGATCAGCTGCACCAGAAACTGCATTCCCTCAAAAACTGCTTTGCTTTCTTTGATAGGCGCCTGAACCTAGTTATTTGGAGAGCACTATCTCAGGAAGAAAAAGACAAGTAAGCTGTCACTTTTGGTTTTGTAATGTACCTCTGAAGGGCTGGTCGTAAATATTTGGTAGTTTTTAATCACTGTTTCTATAACCAACTGGTTTAATTTTCAAATATTTCATAAATATACCTTGCTTTCAAAAATGTATGTATAATATGGAGTAATATTAAATTCTGGACCTCCTTTTTGTGATCCTGATTATTTTTAAAGGAAAGGACTTGCATTCCATTTGAATGTCCTTAATCAGTGTCAAATGCAGGGCCTTGGGAGGGCAGCGTGTCATTGCTTTTGACATCAAAGTAAGACTTCTCTCATCCCATAAACAGATCTCTAGTGGCTGGTTTACTAAGGTGTAATAAGCACCTTACAAGCACGTGCTGGAACTGTATATCACTCTGGAAGTTTGTACTATGTTAACTAGCCTATTTTTAATATTGATTTAGAAAATTAATTGCTGTATAAACATCAGTGAAGTTAGCATCTGTTTGTGCCAGAGAATAAAGTGAAGATCAATTAATGAAAACTGAATAAGCCTGAAATAGTTCTTCACAGAAAAATGGGAATGAAAACTAGAATGCTTTTAAGAAGACATAGACTAATGAGTAAAACACCTACAGTTCTATCATTAATAAGGAGAACTAAAACCTCATTCTGGTGCAGAGAGGAAATGAAGATTCTTAAACAAAATAGCATGTAATGAAAAAAAAACAAACAAGGAAATAGATGTCTCTTGATAGACAATGAGTTGCAGAGTATAGAAATTTGACATGGTGTCATCCAAAATGTTTAATTATTGATAGCATATGGCCAACTATGCATATAATGAAAAAAGTGTCATAGCAGTTGCACAGTCTATTGCTAGAGGAGCATATTAATCATTAATATTGTTGCATAGATATTAAAATATTTGAATTATTTTTCAGAAATTATGGCTCAGCCACTTGTATTTCACTGTAGCTGCCTTTCTGTAAGATAAAGTTATACCGGACATGCTTGTTCAACCAAACACAGCAGTATCTGGATGAAATGCAAGAACTTGTAGCATACAGAAGATAAATTGGGAAAATCTGATTCTTTATTCTGCCTTCACAATTTCTGACTCTGTAGAGCACTGATGTAGTTAAAATTTTTTCCTACTTGTGATTATTAATTTCTTTAAAAATATATAATTTTTTTTAAGATTTAAAGAGGAAGGGCCAGTCCAATATATGCAGCATAAAGAAGCTTTGCTGGAGGCTTTAGAGAATTTGGGATGGCCAGTTTCCTATGAAGATGTAAAACTGTTAGAAGATGAGATACTGACAGCATTAACATATGTACAACAAGCCTCTGCTCTTCAGGAAGCTGTCAAAAAGAAAACTGAGAAAAGCTCAGAATCACACATAAGCAACAATAACAAGGTAATACATGGAAAAGGATTTTTTCCCCCTTAGGTATTCCTCTTCACTATGTACCTCTGGTATATTTTTTTTCCATCATCCTAGATGAAAAAGTAGACATGTAGCATGATGCTAATTAAAATGGGTAGAAGAAAGAAGGTAGTTAAAAGAGAGCAAGCTTTCAATTACTTTTTTTAAAATGCTGAGGAAGTAGAAGTTCAGAAACTTCAGAGAAAGCCACAGAAATTGAGGCTCTTAGAAATAAATTACAGCAAAGGATCTTTATCTCCACTGCAATGATAGCAGGAAAGAGAAAGAAATATAGAAAGATATATTAAAGACAATTCAGATACAAGATTTGTGGTTGGGTTAATATTTGATAAACAGGACTAAAAGATATTGTAATACTGGAGTAATTAACTTTAATCTTCCATTGTACTTTTCTTGTAAAATAAAATATAGAGAGATGAGGTGGATTCAACTTCATTTTTGTACACTAAAATTTAACTGTCCCTAAAATGAGAGTATACAGGAACTGTTGGGCAATATCACAGCAATGTGAGCTGAGTCAGTGGTCTCTGGAGCTCATTCTGAAGTGGACACCCACTTTTGGCTAAGGCAGAGAAGTTTTTTCTCTCTCTCCATTTCATTAAAACTTTAGTCTAGCTACTCTGAAGCTATGCTTGAAGTTAGTATTTTTGTGTATATGTGTGTGTGTGTGTGTGTTTTCTATAGTTTTTGAGTTTTTAAATTCCATTAGGGTACACATTTGAAAACATTTTGGTGTCTTCAAAAACAGATGATCTTGACTCATTTCACATTAGTGTGAAAATATTACATTGCTGTTTTAGCTATTTTGATTATTGATTTACCTATGCCATATAATGTCCCAATAGAAGAGCAGCAGAAACATGTTTATGTTTCATTTGTTGGTTGGGATTTTATTGCTGCCTTGAAACAACCAGAGTGTGCTCTCAGACATGATGTGATTTGCATTGTGCAATCACTTATCCTGAGTCAACCTGCTTTAGGAGTCTAATCAGAGTAGCATCTTCAGTAATGCTAATCTGCAACTGAAAGGCTTCAAGACTGAGAGGCAGAAATGCAGATGTAATTAAAATTCTGCTTATGTGGTAGAAAAACAATGGGAAAAATAGAAGAAAAATGGGGAGCCTTTTAAAAGTGTTGTTGAAGGTTTTGCCAACTGTGATGTCCACGCACAAAATGGGTACAGAGAAATAAACTGCCAAATGAAATGCATTACAGCACTGAATGAAAATTGTCATTGTGACATCATAGGAAAATCACAATTATCCTGAAACTCTACTCAACAAAGCAGACTGTTAAATTTCCTGATGATTTTTTCATTAAATTTTAAATAAAACACCTTAGTTTTTAGCTCTTTCTTTTTAGGCTTTTTCATAAAAATGGGCTAGGGCCACACAGAATGGGCTTGTTTCCACTGGCACCCAGGGAAGAGTAGTGGTTGACTCTGGAGGTGTCAGGATTATGAAAACCCAAAGTTTGAGTCAAGATACACGGAGATCTGTGGGTATTCTTTGTATCTATTCTCACTTATAGTAGAAAAATGCAAAGACTATTCTTTTAGAAAAGGAATTAAAAAATGCAGCAGCTATTGGAAGAAGAAAAATCTCCTTCACCCATTGTGGTTTAATGCATTGCCTTCAACAGAAGCAGGGCAAAACATGGTAAAAATCTATGAGCATCAGATGGGGCTCTTTTATAATAAAAATACTGAATTCCAGAAATGGCCAGTCTAACAGTGTCTGGGTCAATCCTGCTGAACACCTAAAAGCTGTGGGAGAGAAAAAAAAGATGGATTTTAATTTAGACAGTGTTTCTGAGGCACCTGAATACTGCACCACTCGGAATCCTCATTGTGGATGCTTGTGTCGTCTTTAGTATTTGGATTAATGTCGAGTGCTGGAAGTTGCCCAAGTTATTAGTCAAGCATTACAAATTAGTTGATAATAAATATTCAGCAGCAGCTGTCCTTTTGGAGTCTGAGGAATTCAGTAAATGCTTTACCCAAATACCATTTTGTGTCTGTGGAAGTGTCAGTCTGCTCTCAAATCAGCCTTTGTTGGGTTATACTTCAAGCAGTCAGTTAAGCACTGTGAAAAGCCTCTGGTTTAGTCTGAGTTTGAAAACCCAAACTGTTGATATAATTAATATTCTGTGGGGGTGAAGAATAAGCTAGAAAAATCCCATATATCTACAATTTAAAATATCTCCATGCCACTTTTGTGTGTTTTGCTTATTTTTAGGACTTTTTTTCTAGGGTTGTTTGCGATTTTTGAGGGGGAGTTTGAAAAAAAGAGATTGTGATAATTGTAGTGAAACTGAGAACAAACAATTTAGTCAAGGTTATTAATATCTTTTCCATTATTATTGACTATTAGGGAAAATTAAGTATCAAATAAAATAGCTTTTTTAAGGGAAAAAAATATGTCATCAGAAAAAGAAGCAAGTCATACACATCCTAGCAAGCAGGGCTTTTGTTAAGAGTCTGTGAGTTATGGTAGTTTTTCAGAACAATGTGTAGATCTGTGGAAAAGGTTGAGATTTCAAGTTGCATGTTTTTATGATTCAGAAGAACCGTGTAAGAGATGTATGCCTGCAAATTTTTCACAAGGTAGGCTAATAAATATTTTAAAAATTAATGGTGAAACTGGTTTATTTAATGGTGAAAATGAATGCCACAATTTTCATTTAGTGGTGAAACTGATTTATTATAAGCAAGTCTTGCACTTGCTTGTAATTTATATTTAGGAACATTATTGTGAGCAGAATGGCAAAAATAATTAGTGAATGAAGAACCCAAATTAGTGGGCCAGAATAATGGACAGCGACAGGTCTGGAAGATGTGGTGTAATATTTTGCTAAACTGGGATGTTTTAAAATGGTTAAAAATGTCAATAAAATTTTGAATTTATAGTTTGGAAATAAACTTTTTTCCCAGACACTTGAAGATTTGTTTGGACATTTTTTTATTTCATATGTGATTTTTAATGATTCATTGCATACAGTGAGGTACTTCTAATGGAAATCAGATTGCTGTGAAAACTCTCCTATCTGGACAAAAGAAATGTGTAGACCAAATCTTATTATTCTGAAAAAAAGAGTTGGTTTCTCCATACCTCATCCTTTAATGTGAATTGTAGAACTTCATGAAATTCTTGCAGGAATATGGTAGCCAGAACTATAATTCATCAAGGTAAATTTCTGCCTGAACACATGAAACTATAGGTATTGTTATGACCATACAGAACAGGATTTTATAATGAAAACTTACACAAGTACTTCCTGTACTTAGAACTATTCTGAAAGGTTAAAGTATCTCCAATTTACTGTATATTCTGTGCAGATGTCATAGCATTACATTGCCTCAATTTTTAAATAATTCCAAAGAATAGAGTAAGGCTGACTGCATTAGCTGTGGTAGAGAATTAATTGTGTCAAATTACAGAGACTTGAAGAAGAAAGTGGGAAGCTGAAGTCTAAGACAAGACAAAAATGTCAAATATTTGTGACTCACAAAAGCCAAAAGGTAATTGCAAGATCAGACGTCACAGGATTTTATTATCCAGGTATAAATTTTTGTCTACATTTTCAATATTATTTAGTATTCCTTAATACTAATAAAACATAAATTATGGTCCTAATTAACTACTTATTTCGTAATGACATTTAATATTACTTGTGCATATTCATGAGCAATGAATATGTATTTTGTATGTGAACATATATATACATTTATAAGAAGACATTAATTTTGTAAAGTTGGAGAACAGTTTGTCTGTGAAAAGTGTGGAAGCAAAGATTGTAAGCCAAGATTTCTCATGTGTCCCAAAAGATCACTAAATGCTGCTGCCTTTTTGTTGAATTTTAAGCCAGAATGGTTAGTAGGTAAAACTCAGTTCTGTTATTTCTTAAGAAACCTATTCTCTGTATGTGTTTATCTCTGTGTTACCTTTAATTCTTTGGTTGGGATTTTTTTCAATTACATATTTTTAACTGTGGTAGTAGTTTTATTATGTTACCTGTCAGTTTTATTATGTTAACCTGATCAGCTTACAAAATTCAGACCTGTGCTTGAAAAAAGACTTCATTTTCTTTTTAGAGCAGTATTAAGAATGATTAGTATGGCAGGGTTTTTTTATGTACAAATATCTCCACTGCCCCAGAAGAGTTTATGGTAGCTAAATGAAAATGAAGGATGTATAGTACAGAAATGATTGACCTCAATGATGTGTGATGGCCTATAGGATATTTTTACAAAATAATTACCACAAGGGGTGAAAGAAAAATAATTTGAATATTTTATTCTGTTGTTTTTCAGGAACTGTGATAAAGAATATCAGTTCTACCTGGGCACTTGTTTACTTCAGCAACGGGGAGAGCTGTGATGTCCCTGTCAAGTTCATCATATCTGTGGGAGGTGCTATGCCATGCCCACATCTGCAGGTGAAAAACTGTATTTTTTCATGATTACAAATATGCGTTTTGTATTTTGTTCATTTTCTCAGACCTAGAATAAATTATAGATTAAAAAATATTTTAAATGCATTTATTTATTTTAAAGAAGAATTTTCCATTATAGTAATATCATGCCATTTCAAAGTTTTCTTTTGTTTGAAGCTCATTTTCATTGTAATTCTATTTCTTTGTTTATTAAAATTATGTGTTCTAAATTAATCTATATTTTGTTTTCTTTATAAAACATTAATATTTTTCCAGCCATAGAAGAAAGGTGAGCTATTTATTAGTAGAGTTATTGTTTCGTAACATGCGGGTTATAAATGTAAGAGAACCTTTTATACTTAGTGTAAAGCAGGTTTTAACCATTTGGTTTCCACAGCATGTTTTGAATCCAGCAAATAACCATATACTAAGGCAAATAACAGTAATAAAAAAATTATAATCCCTATTCCATTTCTGGTTTTCTTTAAAATTTATCAGCTGTAATCACAGTTGATTTTTTTTGGTGATTCTTATTTTACACACCAGAAAGGTGATGGTTGCATAGAAGATACAGCATAGATCCATCTGTTTTGAATAAAAGAAACATGTTTATAATTGCATTGCTACATATAAAACTAGAGACATACCTTTTTTTCAGTTCGAGATGCAGGCAAATCCTGATGATTCTGTAAGTTCCGTATCCAATGCTAGAGACCTGCAGAATTTGATATAAAATTGTGACTAATGTGTTAATTTTAAAAACAATTTTGGATAAATCAGTTACATCTGGAATTACCTAAAATTCCCAAGGTTATTTTCAAAGCTTGTCCAAAGCCTTAAAATTTGCCTAGAATGCAAGGGAGTGCACAGTTTGTAAGAGTTTCCTCATTCAAATCAGCTTGCTAGCTAAGCCCAGGTACATTTAGCATTTAGAGCTTGGTCCTTTATTTTTGTTTTGTGTTCTCTCCCCAGTTCAGTGGAAATTGCATGATCAGAACACTCAAGGACCAAGTTCTTCTTTTCTTTCAATGGGACATATTGAATATTGAGGGCATGATAGAATGATAATTCATGTAAGAATACCTTAGGAGTTACGCTTTATATCTTATAAACCTCAAAACTTACATGGTTCTTGCACTGATACTTTCCTGGTGTGCATCAGGTTGGGGACCATGTGTTTGCCAGATCTGGGACACAGGCAGAAAATGAATATTATGCACCTGCCATTGTCATAGCAACACCAGAGAGGGTGGAAGCAGGTGACAAACTCTACACAGTACTGATGTTCAACAACAAGGAGGTAAGTAAACCTAGAAGACGATACCAGTCTGGTGATTTTACTGTTACTCTGTTTTTGAAGAGGCAGATAGAATTTTGCAGGCTAATGAGCTCCCTGTCCCAGGCTGAGTCTCCAGCTAACCAGAGTAAATCAGATTTCAGAGTGCAGTGAACAGCTCATGTAATAAAGAATGAACAAAGAAATTCTGTAAGATAATTTATTCTTAAATCCTACTGTGTTCTTTCTTCTTTAATACCTTTGATGGCTTTCACAAGTTCCATGCTTCTAAAATAAGAAATATAGGGAGTTTTAACACTGTCAGTATAGTCTGAAATTAATTCCATTATGTTTGTTTGGTTTGGTTTTTGTTTGTAAGCCATTATGATAATTTTACTGCATTTTTCATAGCATGCATTAAAGAAAATGTATTTTGTACTTGAAACTTTTATATTAATTATCTTTATTAGTGCCTGATTACAGTTACATTTAAACAGTTGACTTTTTATGCATATGAATCTTCATTGCTTTTGAGATTTCAGTTTAAACTAGATGAATGTTGATTGTGTGTTACAGAAACACTGTATAAGAAGCGAGCTCATTAAAATCAGCCAAACCAAGTATGCCTACTCGTGTCAGTACATAAGAATGGTGCAGATGGTGGAACATGAGACGTGAGTATGTTTGAACCTAAAAATACCAAATTTTTAAAATTTGAATCCTAAATGTTGCACTTTGAGTTCAGCTATGCTGTCAGGTTTCCATACGTAGTACTCTAACTATTGTGAACTGGCTTACTCTACAAATGCAACTAAGTTTATGTGGGAATTTGTTGCCCTGTTTTCATTCTGGAAACATTGATGGGATGTGATGGTTTGAAGCTTAGTCCCAGAAAGTTTTTAAGGGGATTACTGAAAGGTGAGATGGAAATTCTACTTGCTGTAGACCTTATTTCCCTTCTAAGATACTTATTGTTATGTAAAGCTGCACATTAAATTGATTTTTTTTTTCTAAGATAGTTGTTTATCTTCTGGGCTTAAATCTGGAAATTATGGAGAGAAACTGTGTAAGATGAGTATGAATCCCTACTTAGGTTCTGTAGAATTAATGTGCAGCAAGATATGAAGTGTGAAGTGTGAAGATATGAAGTGTGAAGTGTGAAGATATGAACCACTGAAAATGCAGTGGTTCAAGTGTTTATGGATTACATTTTTATCTTGTATAAAGTTCTAGTTTAATCCAGTTGAAATTGTGACACCCTTCATAGCACTAACAACCTTAGACAACCTTAGGGTGGACAATAAGATCAGAACAATCATCTAGGGCTATTTCTTCAGAATACATTCCCAATCTACAATAATTTGGGATTTAAAAATTCTCTGAAGCAGAATTGGAGTCTCTGTATTAAACAGCCTTGATGGAATTTTCTTCCATCAATTTGTGCAGTTACTTTTTTTTGAAACCATGTAAAACTTCATCATCCATAGCTTCTTCCAAGGGGGAGCTGCACAGTTTCACATTTTATGTGAAAATATGTACTTTTGTTTTGAGCCTTCCACTTGCCTTGACATCCACAGGATGAAGGATTTCCTCTTCCATGTAGTATGAGAACTGCTGCAAAATAATCATATAATCTCCATCATGGGAAGTTTATTTCCAAGAAGAAACATAAACAGGAAAAATCACAGAATCACAGAATTAGCTTGGTAGGAAAAGACCTTTGAGATCACCAAGTCCAACCTATCACCCAACACCACCTTGTCAACTAGACCATGACACTGAGTGTCACATCCAGTCTTTTCTTGAACACCTCCAGGAGATGGTGACTCCATCGCCTCCCTGGGCAGCCCATTCCAATGTCCTGTCACTCTTTCTGTGAAGAACTTCTTCCTAATGTCCTTCCTAAATCTTTTCCTGGTGCAGCTTGAGGCTGTGTGCTCTTATCTTGTCTCTGGTTACCTGGGAGAGGAGCCCGAACCCCACCTGGCTACATCTTCCTTTCTGGTAGTTGTAGAGAGAACTAAATTCCACCATTAAAGGCAATTTTAGATCACAGAGTCATGGGATGGGTCAGGTTGGAAGGGACCCCAGTGGGTCATCTGGTGCAACCTCCCTGCTCAAGCAGGGTCATCCCAGAGCATACAGCACAGGATTGCATTCAAATGGTTGAGTATCTCCAGTGAGGAGACTGCACACTCCCTTTGGGAAACCTGCTTCAGTGTTTGGTCAGCCACAGATGTTCTTAATTGTCATTGAAATGTTCTAATATGATTATCATAATTAAAGATTTCATCCAGAAATTATGGGTGAGGGTACCTACCCCTAGTTGTGGGCTGATCTGTGAATTCAGTGAGGATGATGAAGTGAAAAGCAACTGAGCTTCAAGTCCTGTGATTCCCACAAATTTTCTAACAGTCATGCCAGTACAGTTTTAAATTCAATCTTCCACCAACCTGCAGCCACAGCACACAAGCACATGAATGCCCTCTTTTTACTGAGCAGAATTCCAAGTCTGGGAATACATCATTGCCTTTTCATAGGCCACATCATTGATATGACAGTAGCCTCTTCTCACCAAAAAACAAACCTGAAGACCATGGTTTCCTTCTTAATGTATTGAAAAGAGGCGGGTATATAACTGGTCTGAGTTCTGGCAAAATCAGCAGAAATCCTTCCCTTCCAGTGAGTTGGATTTTGTTCTAAATGAGGTACCATATTAAGAGAAGATGTGATTAAATGAATAAGCAATAAGAATAGTGTCCATTCTACATGCTTTGTTTCATGAATGAATGCTTTAGTACAAATATTCGCCCTCCAAAGAGAATTTATTAGCAAGCTGACTTGCCATTTTTATGTACAAATGAGGAGAAAATTGAGTTATGCACTGGCAAACAGAGGAATTCTTTGGAGAATTAACTGAAATGAATGCACTAATTGGAGTTTCCATTAGAACCTCTACCTTTTACGAAGGCATGGAAGTGTGCTTTCCAATGAAACCTGGTATTTATTATATTTCTAAAATAAATCCCTACCTCCTGTGTCCTACTGAGAGGGGGACACTGCAGCATATTGCTCATGGGTGTGCACAGAGCTAATGAGTAAGTGCTGACATTGTTGATAGGAACAATACAAAAGCATAATTTAATTGGAAAGAAAGCAAAAAGTCTGATTGCAACATGATATTAGAATGTCAAAAAGAGACAAACCCTTTGTGCTAAGTGCTGGAGTAGTAAGGGAAAAAAAATTAAAAGGCATGTCCCAGGTCCCCATGTTGACAGGAAGTCCCCAGTGCCCAGAGATATATTACAATGGCTTGGCTAACTTCAGCTCTGAGTTCTTTGGGATTATCTTTTAATGTTTTTGTGGTGTGTATTAGGGGTTATGCTTAATTGACTAATCTTTAGAGGTACTAATATAGCTCTTATGGTTTTAGTATAAGACATTAGCATCTGTTTGTGGTGTTCTCCTGCCATCACTGTGAAAAGAAATAATTATGGCAGAACAAGCACTCTGCGAATGTAGCTAACAAGTTCCATATGCAAAACACACTTTGATCTGGACCTGCACACCAAAAGGGTCCTTTTTGCCCACATCCTTCCTGGGGTCGTAAAAGGCAGATAAAATAAAGGGCCAGAGCTCTGTTTTAGGCTATCCTTCCCTTATTCTATAAGTAAAAGGGAAACTGAATTGTAGGACATTTATAGCCCTGTCAAATAGTCAAGAGTGTTAAGTCCTTCCCTTGTCAGTACTGTGAGATGTGGAAAAAGGTGATATCTATGTCTTGTAAAAGAAGCTTTATGAGATATGTGCTTTTAGCCTTGTGGATTTCCTTTTCTGGTTTTCCAGTCTGGATCGTGAGACTACAAAGCCCTGTCCTTGCCCATCTGTGGAAGATGAAGTAGGAGAAGAAGCAAAGAAAAGTATTGTGAAAGAAAAGAAGGGAAAAAAGAAAAAGAAGAGGACAACAGTAGATAAAAGGCATCCCAGGGAGAAGACATCAGTCTTTGATAATCTTTTGTCTCCAGAAGTGAAGTAGAACATAAAGGAAAGAATTCACTATCTAGCAATAAGGAAGAATTTAGAGGTAAAGATGTACCTCTGGGAAAATGTAAGTATTAGGAATTAAGCATTTGTGATGGGCCTTTAGCTATTCCCCACACAAGGAACACATTTCTGCATTTCTGTGTGTTAGCCAAGTTAGCTTTCCAGTGTCTTATATGATGAAATTCTTTCACCTCCTTTAGAAACTGTTCTTGACACTTTCTCAGTATGTTTTCACAGCAGTAGCAAGAAATGAACAAAGCACGTTTCAGCATATGCCACTCTTGTTTCCCTAACGGTTGTAGTAGCAGTGAGGATGCAGTAACCCCAGACCTTAGTACCTGCTTGTAAGCAGTGTATGTATTCCAGTCCCTCTACTGTTTGTTCTTTGTTAGATTAAAGTTATGTCCGTATTGCAGGTATTAAATTATTGCACTGGTAGCTCAGTGCTTCAGGGATTAAATTGCTTTTGGTGAATGAGCTGGCTCAGTTAAAGCTGACAGCAGTACCTGTACTCCCTGTCACTCTGGAGCAGAGACTGGACAAATGTAGGCCTGCCATTACATGTCAGTCAGCTCTTCATTTTCAAGTTTCTACTGTCAATGGAAAGATAACAGGGTTTTTATCCATACTTGCTAGGTGTACCTCCTTGTACCATTTCAAATATGTTTTCAACAGCCTCATTATTTATTTACATCCAGAAGTGATGGGTTATAAATTCACTCAATCATCATGTTTTCAATCAGCTTGATTTGGCTCATCTGAATGTTCCTTTTGTGTTCTCACCCATCCTTTCAAGATTGCCTGGAAATTCATTTATATTGCTTATAGTGGGCATTATGGTGCCCATTATACAATGGGCTTTTAAAGAGTGGCCTGATCAGAATTATATGAGAGCAGAGGTGTTGGGCTTGTCCAGTGAGAAACCATAGTTTCCAAAGGTGGGGCTACGTCACTGGAAATGCTCAGTTCTCCCAGACGCTTTCCTCTTGGACATCTCAAGATGCAGATGCTGAGGAAATGTGGAATAATCCTAATGTGATCAGCAAGTCCTGTACCTGATTCCCTGCACCTTGAAGGAAAGATTACATGAGGGCAGTGGTTATCTCTGCATTTTAATCCTGCCTAGATTTAGCCAATAATCTCATAGTATTCTAAAAAGGCTTCAGTGTTGTATGTAGGTTGAACATGGTGAAGAAGGGACCTTGTCTTCTTCTTGTGACACCATAAATATTGAATATAGGATTTTTTTTCCCTAAAATTTATTTTCATTTACATATCCTTCTGTGTTTTGTCAGAAAGGGAAAAGTCAGAGCTGATAACGATGTTAAGTAACACTATATGGTCATCCTCACATGGTTTCATTAGATACGTCTTTTTCCAATCTCTCTATGTGACTGTGTATTTATCCTCTTTAAGTGTAGATAATTCCTGCTGACTGTTGGCTAATGATTCTTTGTCTTGGTAATTCAAATAGTACTATATGATGTAGCAAGACCATTGATAATTAACTCTGTCCTTGGTTATTGCAGTAATTATTTTTATAGGAGCAATAAAATAATGTATCTCTTTCTGTAGAAAAATTCTTCTGCCTGTTGTTCTAGTTTTCTCTCTATTTTGTAATGCCTAAAATCAATGTTCATTCCACATAACTTCCTTGTCAATTTTCTAAAAGGTGTGTCTAGTAAAAACAAAAATCAGAAAAAAATTGGAGGGAAGTACAGGTATAATACACAATAATACACTGCATTGCCTGATGCATTAGCAAATAATAGTCATCAGAGCCAAAATCTCTTTTTTCATTTATAATGAGATGTGACTTGAAGCAATTATGCTGATAATTACTGTAACTGCCAATATGGGGTAGTTGTGAGACCTTTGAAAATGAACATTTTCTATCCTTTTCTGTGACAAATGTGGTTTGTCTGAATTGGGTTCAGGACTGGGGCAGCTATGGCACCTGGCATTCTAGTGGATTGGCTGGATTTCTTGCAGTAGGATTTCCCATTTTTAGCACCCACTCATTTTCCAGTCTCATTTTCCATCCAGTCCATTCAGCATTTGGAGAAGGCTATCATAATAAAGCAGTGTTCCCATCTGTTGGTCATGGCTTGTTTAATGAGCAGTTGATGTCAATTCGGTTATGCCTGCATCTGTTCCTTACTGCAGCTGTGTGTGGCTGAGGGCTCCCAGCAGCTTGGCCAGATTTAGCTTTTGTTTGTCTCTTGATACCATGTTGCAGCTTGGCCAGAAGCATTCTGTCTTCTCTCAGGGTTATCTGCTCATGGAAAGAGAGAGGTGTGCTAAACTCTCCATCTCTCCCCATAAAGAATGAAACATGGATTCGGGCAAGAGAAAAAAGAAGTGCAGCTCCATTGGTTTAGGAGATGTGTTTGGGAGTATCTGAGGGCAGAGACGGAGGACAGTTCAGTCCAGATCCTAAGAGCAAGACCTGAATGGGTTCTTTCAGCATCTTAGGAAGAAACACAGAGAGTCTGTGCGCTGGCTGGAGACAATAAACAGATTGTGAATTGTGTGTGATGGGGAGCACTCATTGAACGGTGCAGCTTTCACTTTGCTCAGGGAAGCAGTTTGGCCACAATAGCTTTCAGTATTTTAGTCTGGCAATGCTTTTGTACTGCAGACAGACAGGACACAGTCAAGAAATTTCCTCACCC
Organism: Bombycilla garrulus; assembly: GCA_013400315.1. Taxonomy (NCBI): domain Eukaryota; kingdom Metazoa; phylum Chordata; class Aves; order Passeriformes; family Bombycillidae; genus Bombycilla; species Bombycilla garrulus. The sequence continues at coordinate 654,787 of VXBU01012441.1, read as the reverse complement.
TTACACGTGTAAACTCTAGATTTCTGTCCCTGAGGGGAATGAAGAAGAATCAGAATGTTCTTTTGATGTACGTAAGTGCTGATGGTGCATGTTTATTAGGCAATTTTTCAAAGGCACACTTTTGATTTTTAAAATGCAGCTTCAGTGTTTCTGAGTTTCAGTGGTAGCTATGGATGACAATCACTCCTGAAACTAATCACATTCAAATCTCATACTCTATATGTATTCAATCTGTACTGTTCCTTCCCCAACCTGTACATCATATACTTATCCTTCTTTAATCATCTCATTCCTTCCACAGTTTTGTTTTCTACTATACAGGTGGTTTTTATATGATCAATGAAAACCAAAGCTTGAAGCAAAATAGAGTATATGCTTATGTTTACTTTGTTTCTTCCTATTTTATTCTCTTTCATTTTTCCTCCAGCTTCTGGTCTTTTCTCAATCATTATGATTGTCATCTTTTTGTGCCAGGAGGGTGCCCAGTAGTTGGTGGTCTCATTTGATATGACTGAAAAGTGACTTTTCAGTGACCCTTCAAATAAGGGTCAGTCAAAGGTCCATGTAGCCTAACCCCTATCCCCAGCAGTTACTGGAAGATGATTCCTGAGAAAGAGTAACATCAAAGATTGGCCTGTGAATACAACAGCTACAAGCTACAGACTTAGAAAATGAGAATACTTAAAAATACCTGAAAAACAGACTGATTTGAACTGGTGAGGAAGAAAGAAAAAAAATGTTTATGCAGAACTACTGCTCTGTTAACATAAGCATTGAGTTATTTGCTTGAGGATAAATTTCAGAGGGTATTTGAACTGCAACATCCAAGCTCATGGTGGGTCAGTGTGTTCTCTCACTAAGAGTTTTGGTTCTCTCCTGGCATCTTCCCTCTTCATTTCATCACCCTGGTGTTCACCAAGGTGTCAAACTCTGCAGCTGTCGAGAGCTTCACCTTCCAGCCCACTGAAGTCTTCCTGATGCTTTCACAGTCCAGCTGTAGGAAATTCTCCAGAGCCTGGTAAAAGCAGCATCCCCAGGGTTGTTGGAGGAGTGAGGATTGGCAAGACAGCCTCAGCACCACTGAATGGAGCAAAGGAAGCCACAGGAAGGGTGCAGGATGAAAGAGCTTGGGAGGAATGGATGAAGCTGCAGATCAGAAAGATTTTAACACCTGTAATGGTGAAATTTTAGTTCTTGAATAAAAAATAAACTGAAGAATGAATATTAAATTATTTATGAGTTTTCCAACTTACTTTGGAGGTATGAAACAGAAACAGCAGCAGAGGGTCAGCTGTGCTGTTGAAGAGTATCAATATCAGAAGAGCAGTGAATGGACATGAAAATAAAGCCTGACTCTGCCATTTCCTGGTAGATGTGTGTATTTATCTTTACATCTGAAGTAAAGTGGTGTTGAAAAGATACATTTTACCAAATAGACATAGGTGGAAAAGTAAAGCATACATGTGTATACATTGTATCACACTGATACATTTATAGTAAATTTATATTGGGTGAATTCCAGCTTTTGGGGTAGCCAATTTGATCACAGATCTTTTTTGTGTTCCAAATGCATGACACATTTATAACTGTCTGACTACTAGGATATCGCTCTGCTTTGATGTAGCAATGATATCTCAAGTCCTGTCTTTTCCTTTATTACCTCTTCTACACTTTGATTCTTCTATTTTAAATGCCTTTATCAGATGAAGAATATTCTTCCATTAATATTACATTCTACATTATGTTCTGAGCAAACTAGCAAATATCAAATATTTATTTATTATAATATAATATTTATGCACAATTAAGCAAAGTAATAGAAACAAAAATGAGACTAGCCTTGTGCCATCATTTAAGAGACAGTATATTAAAAAAAATATTTCCATAGTTAATGGAGGCAGAGTCTTTGAGGATATATTTACATACCTCTTGAGTGCTTCCTTAAGGCATCTTTTAATTGCCTGCTCTAGGCAGGGCCAGGAAAATCCTACACAGTGGCTGTGCAGATATTTCCCGGGAGAACAGTGGTTTCACTGGAGATCAGTTTTGGGAAAATCTTGAGGGTTTGATATCTTTTTTTGTCTCTGTGTGAAGAAAAAAAAATATAAAAAGGACTTTTATTTAGTAAAGGGAAATACAGAGTTTATGCAGCCAAAATGACCAAGAAACCAGGATATTTCAGTGGGAGTGTGAGAGAGAGTGTGGAAATTTTTGCCTGGGCTGATTTAGGGAAGACTCAAACCCAGGAGAAACTGCAATGGTCTGTTCTGGAAGCTTCAGTTTGCGTACCTTGTATTACCTTCTGTTCTTTCCTTCATCATGTCCTAGAGTTTTCTCTTGGAGAATGGAGCTGGCACACACACGGAGTCCCTGGTTACAGGCAGTCACTGAGGGTCTTTTCTGTACAGGGAAGAGGTATCACTGTATCACAGCATTAATGAAATTTTAGGGCAGGGCATTTGGAAATAAATACTTTACTGTGGATATGAGCATTTCATTTTGTGAAGGAATGGCACTACCAATGGATGGAAAAGTCCCATACCTGATAGTAGAGAAAATATCTAAATGAAAGTGTAGATACCTGTTTTATCCCCAAGAATGGCTTTCAGTCACATGGACTTTGGAATCTACCTGTTCATATTTTTTTGAGGAAGATGTGTCAATCAAATTAATCTAGCATTGACATGATCATCTCACTATGTCTCTTGTGATTACTGTGTGTTTGAGGATGAGCAGATGCAATTCCAATGACATGAAGAAAATGGAGCATGGGCCAATTTTGTTTGTAGATACTGTTAAGTGTGTGCAGATGGATTATGTGCCATCCCACAAGGATGGCACAAGGATGTGACAAGGACTCTAATCCTGCTTTGAAAAATGGCTGAAGAAACTTGCCTTAGTATTAGACTGTGTGCAACACAAACTTGTCTATGTTAGCCAAGCACAGGATCAGAACTGTCAGCACAGGTAGTCTGAATGGCTAATTCTTCTGCATACAGGGTGGCCATCAATCACTGTTGGTTATTTAAACAAGTTACATTTAAAACCTGATGTATTATAGAAATACGAATGGTGATGGACAAGTTTCCTTTTCACTTGTTATTAAGAATGCATTGCACTGTTCTGTTCTGGACATGCAGTCTGACCTCAGACTGCATGTCATGGGATAACATTTATTAATTTTCCCTGCTGTGGCCACAAGACTTTTTTCTGCCTGTGTTTAGTTAAATATTTTGTTGCTTTGCTTTGCAGTAAGCTTGGGGATTGTTAGAATGATTTATTCTTTTCCTTCAAAGATTCCTGTTGGTCTGTTTGCACAAAGTGAACTCTGTCCTGAGTTCCACACCCTGGTGCAGATGTATGGGAGGTTATGTTTTCAGATGCTTTTGTCTGTCCTCTATCTCTTTCAAAAAGACAATAGTATTATCATGGTCTGCCAACAAGATGAATTTAGCATTAGGATTTAGCAGATATCTGAGCCTGACCAGTAAGGCCTAATTTCAGATGCTGTCAAGGAAGCATAACCAGACCATCAAAAATCCAAGTTGCTGCTTCATCACACCACCACACAAAGTTGGCAGAGGTGGAGTTTGGATTGCCAATACTATTCTCAAACTACTTCTTCTGATTCTTTTCCAGCTACTAAGATGGCACCTTTCCTACTTGCTAAAGAAACAGCCTACACAGCAAAAACAACTAAACAAAAGCCACCAAACAAACAAACAAACAAACAAACAGAGAACAATATTCACCTGCATATGTATTCATCATTCTGGATCAAGCCTTGGACCCAGGGGTTGGGAGTCAGCCCCTGACATTCAGCTCTGCATGAATGAAAGGCATAAGGAGAGAATACCTGTTAAGTGTCCTGTTGGGACCAGCTATTAGAATGTCAAGAAGTGCAAAAGTGTTTGAGCCTGATTTCCTTTAGAAAGTCACCAGTAACCTCCTACTCAGTTGTTAAACCAGGAAATCAGATCAGTGTTGTATCTTCTGAGAAAAAAGGAAGCTTCATGGAAGTTTGTTGTACAAACTTGTACTCAATCTGCAGAGGTATGCAATGGACCATTTCTTCCAGAGATGTTTCCTTGCTTGCCAAGGGCTTGGCTGCTGCATAAATACAGCAGTGCTGTGAGAGAGCAAACAGCTCCTCTTAATCACACATCCCCATGGCTCTGAGTGCTCCAGGGCCAACCGTAACCCTCTGTGTTGATAAAATGAGTGTGTTGGCATCAAACTGAGGTTTTCCTCCAGCAGGGAAGTGCTTCTCCTGGGAGAGGGCAGTGCTCAGCAGAAAAGGATGCAGGTTTATGCTGAGTGCTCTTGAAAACTGAGTAGTTAGTGATGCCAGTCCTCCCCACAGTGCCTCTGGAGACAGGCCAACAGCATTAAGCAAGTGCTGTCCCTGCCCAAGCTATGAGACAAGGTTTGCTGATGCAGCCTTGCTGCTTCTGCACAGACACACCTCAACCTGGCTCAGTGGTGCCCAGATTCCAATTTACCAGCAAATATGCTGGGGGCAAAACTGTGTGAGGGATGATTTCAACACATTGTAAGCTCGGTCTTCTAATTATTGAGCTGTAAGAAAAGGTCAGAAGCAAACAAATGCAAACATATCTGTGGCCTAAACTGAACACCAGCTCTTTTTGCCCAGTTTTTCCACTCTAGAAGTTATTAAGGTTGGGGTCTCAGCACTGGCAGCGTCATCCCTTCCTGTGAAAGTTGCCCCATGTCTCAGTCCTTAGCAGGTTTAGAAGAGGTAATCGTCCCTGTCCAGTGGCATTCCCTGCTCCAGAGAGTTTCCCTCATAGAGCTCAGCATTGCAGCATCCAAGCAGCTGCCTCTTTGCCCCTTTTCCACACGACCTTAGTTTCTTGTGGGTTTTGAGGAGAGGACGTTGGGATATTTGTGACATGAGCTTTGAAATGTAGTGACAGCTACCTGCATGCACAGATCTTGAGCTCAGATTTGTGACTGTAAGCTGAGTTTTTTCTACATCAGTGATGAGGAGAATGTGATGAGATCCCTGCACGCCTCGCTTTGTCATATATTGTAAGTATGCAGATATTTTTTTTTTGTACACACCTCTGTTAGTCCCCTGAGTCTACCAGAAGCCATCTGGCAGTGGTATTGCAGTACTGATACTGTATTGATCAGCCTAGACAAGAAGCAGCCTGCTCTGATTTAAGATCCACTCTACAATACTGGTGCGACCGCAGTTGTTTGTAGGCTCAGAGTTCATGTAGAGCTTGGGTGCTTGTGCTTGGAAGCAGAATCCGGGACAGCAGCAAGTAATAAATATTTGGGGATGATGACTTTTCAAGCCCAGCATTCTCCTCAGACAGATCACTGACACAACCCCTCCCTTGCAGTGCCCTGCCAGCCCCTGCCTGCAGGCACGGCCGGTGCAGAGGTGCCGCAGCGCCGCTGCCTCTCCTGCTGCAGCCTCTGCCTCCGCAGGCCTTGGAGCACGGCTCTCCTGCTGGCTGGCGTGTGTGGGACTGTGCTGCGAGCACGACAGGCGGTCCTGGGGGAAGATGGCCTCCTTACATGCCGGAAATTCATAGAATCACCATCTCCCTATGCTCTTTCTAATACAACATGCTGTGAATCTACTCACTTTCCACGGATGAAATGGAAACCAAAATCTTTAACGAAGAAATGTGTGAGGAGAGTAAATTCAGGCAAATATAGGAGAATCGGTTTTTGTTTTCTTTCATCTCTACTTCATGCTTTCAACCTTCTCTGCCAGTCTGCAGAGCCTGGTTTTGTTCTGAAAGTCTTTTCACGCACACTGGGTTCGTTTACAACCCAGAAATACTGCCTGTTTATTCTCTTCTGCTGTTTTCATTGGTCTAACATGAAAGTCACCTTGAACTGAAAGAGCTTTGCCCTTGCTAGGTGTGCAAAGTATTAAAAAAATAGAAATACAAGCATATAAAAATACAAGGACTAAGCAAGTTTTTGTAGGAATTACTGTTACAGAAAGTCAGGGATATTGAATATGAATTCAGTCCATAAAAGGCAAGATGCTCTTGGATTTAATAGACAGCTCATAGAATGGTGGCAGACTAGACACAAAGGCAGGGTGTGCTATATATGTTACACCTTTCACTATTTCTCTTGGTCCTTTTCTTCCTGAACAGAAGCATATTTTTGTGTTTACTGACCTTTTTTTTTTAACTTACATCTTAATGGGTGATATGGGATAATTTGCCTGTGGATGAATTATAAGAAGTATAGCACCAGAGAAAATTTCTTCCACAAGAAAATTCATGCCAGGATTTACCATAGATCTTTATTTTATGCAGCTGCTTTACAGAAGAAGGAAACTCAGACCCTTCCTCGACAAACAAGAGTCAGCACTTCAGTCAAACAGCTTTGTATTGAGTGCCTAAATATCTTTTGCACATGAATTTAAAAATATGTTTCCAGACAATTACATTATGAGTATGCCTGCAGGGCTGGCAGCTGAGTGTTGGCCTGTTTGTTCCCTTAATTAAATATATGGCTAAATGCATTCAGCCACCACAGCTCTGGCTGGGATGAGCAATGCTGTGCTTGCTGATCCCCTCAGTTCTGCCAGCCCTTGCGGTCAGAGAGCAGCTACACTCTGTCACTGTGTGTTTTCAGCCCGAGCACAAAAGCTACACAGACTTCCTTCATGTGCTAAAGGACAAAAATTAATTTTCTTTGCCTCTTCTTTCTCATTTTCTTACCGAGGAATCTTTAGCTTAATTCTGGCTGTACAAGCAGCAGGAGATTGGAGGTTTTAACTCCACAGAGAAATGGGTTACAGTGGAAAGCTTCAGGGGTTGTGCTTTTTAATTAGCACAAAACAGCAAAGCCCCAACATTTTCCATGGTTGATGGGAATTTTGGGAATCCTTTCTCTCAAAAATGTGTGACATTTTGTGCAAGGGTGTCTGATCCACCAAGAGGAACTTTCCTAGAGAAAAACTGGCAGCTGACTAATAGCTTGTGGCCCTTATTTCTCCCTTTTCCAGGCCTTCCCACTTTGTGTTGCTTTAAGAGATCAATACAATCGAATGACTAGTCTGACCAGTTTCAAACATCACCGGTTCAACTGGGCTGAAAAAGCCTCAAAGTTCACAGCATGCCAGAGTACTGATCACAAAATTCCTCACCTCCCACCAGCGACTATAAAACTTTTGTTCCTGTACAAATATGATCTTGTATGTGTGTGGTTTGCAGGTGCTTTGCAGTGGCAAACACCTTTTAACTTCAAAGAAGTCAGGGAGAAGCTGAGAGGACAAGGCCACTCCTGCAGAGAAACCAGCAAAGACAGGTCTCAGAATATCTATGCAGCGGCTCTGGCAAAGTAGGCAATAACAAAGAAAGTTTTATTATATGTTGTATCTACATGAACATCTATTGCTGTTTGGTGCTTTTTTTCCCCCTTGAATTAAAATACAAACACTTCTACAAGGGCTTTGGACTTCTTAAAAGTGGTATAATGCTGAGCTCAGTGGCACTGCCCTTTTGATCTTCCCAGCAGTGGCCCCATATACGTGTGAGGGCTTGTTGTTACAGGAACTCTGGACACCAACGTACGTGACTTCAGTTAATTCCCCATAATACTCACCTGGTACTTACAACTGTACAATACTTTAAAAATGTGTCTCATTTGTGTTGTTCATGGGATTTTATGAACTAAAATGTATATTGAAATTTACAAAAATAGAGGTAGCCAAGTTTGTGGTAAGACAAACAATGACAATTGTTTGACACTTGACAATTTTCATCTGAGAGCTGAAATCTAAATACAAGCACTAGGTGTGTGTCCAGGACACAGATTTAGCATCTAAGTGAATGGAAAGAGAGGAAAGTCCCATGATTCAGGATTTTAGATGCGATGCTCATGAATGCTATAGCCACAAATACATTTCCTGAGGAACTCCAAATAAATTAAGGAAATTTGAAAATCTCTGTATATATTCTTTCTCTTCAGACCCACAGAATTGAAACAAGCAGGATGAAGTCCAGTTGCCTAAACATCAGTCCAGAGCTATCTGAGATGTCTAAGCGTGTCCAAGACATCTGGTTCAGGCTGGCATATAGACATAAGACTTATTAAAAGCTCAATTTGTCTGGCTGCTAGATGCTGGGGGAAATAATCCACAGCACCTAAAATAGCACTGAGCCCTGTCAGTAAAGTCATTCCCTCTGGTGAGTACTGCAGGAGAGGCTTAGGTTTGTCCATTTATATCCATTACCACTTATATCTGCCTAATTATGTGAAGAGTGGAAGGAATTGTTTTGACATTAGGGAACTGCAGAAAACAAAGGCAAATCTCGTGATACTGAGGCATGCTATGAAAAAATAATGAAATTGAAAACATTTTGTGAGCCGCTATCCAGAAAGTCATCAAAAGAATAATTATCCAATCTGCAAGCTACATTAAAAAAATAATTCAAGTCTACTAATTAGTCATGAAGGACATAAAAACAGGGGGGCAGTCTCTTCTGCCAGGTAGCAAATGACAGAATGAGAGGAAATGGCCTCAAGCTGTGCTAGGAGAGGTTCAGATTGGATATCAGGAAAAGCTTCTTCACTGAAAGGATTGTCAAGCACTGAATCAGGCTGCCCAGGTAGTGGTGAAGTCGCCATCCCTGGAGGTAATTAAAAGATGTGTAGACAGGACAACTGGGGACATGGTTTAGGGCTGCCAGGTTAATAGCTGGACTCAATGAGCTTAGAAGTCTTTTCCAACCTAAATAATTCTAAAATTCTATGATTTTAGGAGGGGTTTGTTCGCAATTCTTTTTTGTTTTTTTCCTTTTTTGAGGCGGGGTCATGGACAGGATCCCTAGCACCGTTTACACCAAGATAGAAGGTGCTTCCCAGCACCTGATTTTTTCTTGTTGCAAATTGTATTAAGCAGGACTTATTCCAGAGAATTAACTCAAGTTTTCCTTTAAGCTAACACCCTCTACTGTTCACGCCTGCATGTTAGCCATAAACAAAACATAGGCACAATTAAGGTGACTACTGACTTTGGTGAGGTACAGCAATTTCTAGAACATTGCCCTAATTTTAGTTTTGCTATTCTTTGAAATGAGTGCAGCAGTGACTTAGTCACCCAACCTCCCTACATCTTTCAGAAAAAGAAACACATTGCAATGTCCCTTTTCAATAGTTTTGATGTAGTATACATCTTTATGATTTATTTTTGAAAAGAACTGTGATTCCTGCAGTGTCAAGAACAGCCTGAACTCAATTTGATGTTGTTGAATGCTGAGGCTTTACTTTAGCAACCAGAACTTTCTGAAGTTAACTTCTCATATTTTTTATGCTGTATTTCTGACATAGTAAAGAAAGTTGAATGGAGTTTCCTTGTGAATGGTGACTGCTCACATTTTAAGGTTTTGATTTTTGAGAAGAGTGTCATGGTTGTGTATTTAGAGTCCCTGTGAATGAGTTATTGTCTTGGGTTGAAGACAGGTATCAGCTGGGAAAGGCAGAACCCTCCCTCAGAAACGCCCCCCCCTCCGAATTACTGAAATTGAGTGGCCTTCAGGCAAGATATGGGGAGGAATAAGAGTCCTTTACTAATGAGTATAACAAGATACAAATGAACAATAACTACGGTATTAACAGCAACAACAACTAAAAAGAAAAAAAAAAAAAGAAAATGTCGGGGACCCCCCCCCACGGCAAAGTCGGAAAGAGGGATGGGGAAGGCCTTGCTTCATGAACCCCGTAGGCAGTCTGTAGTCGTAGATGGCTCCGACGGGCCCCTCTGAGGAGAGGGGAAGAACTCTGAGATGGAACGCAGGAGTTCTGGTGCAGGGATGGATCAGATGGGTCACCGTTCTTCCCGCAGTCTCAGCGGCGTCCCAGCGGGGCGAGCAGAAGCAGCAGCAGCAGGAAAAAAAAACGGAAGCTCCTGGGTTATGAACTCCTTTTTTTTCTTTTCTAAGCAACCACAGCTCTGAGTGTGTCCTCTCTGCTCAAAAAACCAACGCAGCGATGATTTTTTCTTTGCCTCCTCCTTCCCGGCCCGGCAAGTCTTTGTCTTGCAAATACACTTAAGTATCGGCCATCAGGTTCCCCCACAACAAATGGAACAAAATTCTATAGGTAAAGAGAACGAAAAGGGACAACACTCCAGCCCCGCACAGTTATTTGACTCAGAATTTCCATGCAAACCAAACATCTGGCTTGCCTACCTCTGCATTACAGCCACATGCCATTCACCAGCTGTTTCCATACTGTTCAGTCCACACTTTGAGAATAAGGACAACATAATGAAATAGCCCCAGAATTAAATATTATTTGTCGCTCAAAGAAAGCTGCTAATGCCAAAAGGACTCTTAACTCTTCTCTAGAAAGGACAGCTGCATAGCAATGGAAGGGGCAGAAGAAACTGCAGAGCTCTCCCTCCCAGTCTCTCAGTAGTGTGAACAAGCATCTGAAGTTCAGTTTTAATCTCCTTATTTCTGTATAAAACACCTAGCACTTCATGCTTTCTAACAATCCCCACCTCCCTTGGCAAGAAAAGGCTTTAAGGATAAACTTTAGGAATGCTGCTTGCCAAGCTCATGAAATGCATCCTTCAGGACTATTCTTTATATGTAAGGCAATAAATTGGAAGCTAATCTTAATGAATATATTCTGTGAAACCATTCCTCCCCCTCTAACCATTACCAGCATCAAATCAACCACTATTTGTTGCTCTGTGTGTGGGAAGGTGCAAACATTGTTAAGTCTTATTAGCTACTCGGGATTTTAGCAGTGTTAATCTTGTAAATTCCTTATTTTTCTGCCAGCCCCTGAAGTTTTTCCCAAAAACTCTCTGGGTCTGTCTCTAGCCCTCAGGAAAGCCACTCAGAGTTTTCCCTGAGTTTCCTCTGTGCTGAAAAGAAGGCGCCATTCTGAGAAATCCCTTTTCCCAATGGCAGCTGTGCTGCCATTTCTCATTTGACTTACAGGAGACATCAGAAGATTAATTGCAATCTCTTTTCAGGCTGCTAATCCAGAGTGCTGCCTTACAGTGCCTTGATGTCCCTCTGAATATGACATTAAGTTGACAAGAAAGAGAGTAGTGTTTATAGGTACTACATAGATATTGGTCAAGACATCTCGATACCCCTGCCTTGAGCCCCATAAAAATAGCTGTAATACCTCCAAGGCAATCCCACAGGTCTGCTTGGGGAAAGAGGCACAATTTGAGGCTGTTGAGGCTGTTTTGTCTTGTCCTGTCACTGCCTGGGAGAAGAGGCCAATCCCTGCACCCAGCCCGGCTGCACCCTACTCTCAAGTGGCTGTAGACACCAGTAAGGTGCCCCCTGAGCCTCCCCTTCTCCAGGTTAACAACCCCAGCTCCCTCAGCTCCTCCTCAAAAGCCCTCCTCATTCCACACACACTGGCAGCATCAACTTTGAAACCTAAGTTTTTGCTGGTAGTTACTGCTATGGAAGGTCTTTGACCTCTGTAATGGTGCTTTCAAGTGTGTTGCTTGTTTGCTGAAATAAAACTCCTGTTGGTATGGAGCTAGGACAAGCTGGCTTGAAACCAGGATGATTTCACTGCCTGGGAGAATATCTGCATTCTGGTCAGCTCTGATGGGCTCTGCCAGGCCAGGGTAAGTTATCACGCTGTAGCCACATGTGTGTGTAAGCCAAAAGGAGATTAGGGAATAGGTAGCCTGGCAGTCACACTACAAAAGAAGGCATCTCCCAAAGAGAGACAAAAGAGTCATCCAGCAGGAACCTGTCTCTCCCACCAAGATTACAGTGAGAGCCAGTAACATGCTTTGTTCAGGTACATCAGTAAAGGAGCACATCAGCCACTGACCTTAGCTCTCAGCTGGTTTGTTTAAGCAAAGCCTGTATACAGAATGTTCCCATAGGCAAAGATTTCCTGAGTCTTTGCCTTTGTTGTCTGTGGTTGTTTCCATTTCATAAGACAACCGTTCTCACCGGTCCCAACCAGTGATATTTGTTCTTTAAAAGCGTTTCTTATTTCAGCGTTTTGCCTTTGGCTTATCTAACTTGTATGAGATGGACTGCTCCTGCCCTGCTTTAGTCTCTCATCCACAGAAAGCCCTAGAAAGACATTTGACAGTGCCAGATAAATGAAGATTCAGCAGAACTCAGCACTCTACTGAAATATTGAACTTTCTGTCATATTTTCAAACGCTTGCTTTTTTGACTACTCTAACGTGAGTATTAGTGAGGTATGTGTTATACCCTGAGTCTTGTATACAGCAGATGGAAATAAAGGGTGTTGCCTAAAAAAACTCCAAGGCAAATCATAGAGTCACAGCATGGCTTGGGTTGCTAGGGACCTTGCAGATTGTCTAGTTCAACCCCTGAAATGAAGTAGATAGGATATTTTCTTCTCCTCTTCCCTCAGCTGAGGTAAGCCACTGCTGTCTGCTGAGAGGCATTGGACTACTAAAACTGCTGTTGAAACGAGGGTCAGAAAAATGAGGGTCAGAACAAGGACACTTGGAGCTGTTAGCTCCCAGTAGCCTTCGTATACACATTTTTTAGTCCTTTGATTTCTTTAGCTCTAAGTTTACAACTTGACACAGTGCTTACAGACAGCAGTCAGAGATCTACCACTCATCATTTGTGTCCTGTATCTCAGAACAGTCCATCACAGAGCCTGTGCAGGCTGCTGCTAGATCCAAGTAAAGATATTTCTGAGTTCATGAAAGAGACGTCTTTAATCTGTGATTACCAACATTTGGCTGCAGGCTGTCATCTGGGTTACCTCAGACTCACTGGTGAGGCCCAGCCATGGCAGTGACTGCCATCATATAGCACAATGGGAAAGGCTTTTCAGCCCTAATTTATATTTCACATAAGTGCCTCTCTTTCCTGTGCTTGCTGCTAATGCACTGCCATGATGTGACTGGAAATGTCAATTCATTCTGTTTGGAGGAGCTGGCCTGTCTCCCTATCGGTGCCTCAGGCCTGACTAGCATTTTGCTGAAATTCCCCTAGTGACAGCAGGATAGTTTAATTTTCATTAAGAGGCAGGATTGTCCTGAGAACCAGCATAACAGAGTAAGTTCTCTTGTGTGTACTTATTATCTGAAGCTAGCCTCCTGGGAAACATTGACAAGGCTGCATTTGCAAATGTGTTTATTTAGATAGAGGAGCGTGAAAATTCACAGGAGAATCCCACAGCTCCCTGATCGCCTGTAGTGGTTCTGCATGGCTCCCGGAGCCTGTGCTGTCAGGCAGTTTGACTCACACAAGGTGCTGAGGGAACTCACATCTGGGCTTGCAGTCAGCAGGACTTTCCACACCTCTCCCAGTCCGGGAGCTGGTGTCCCTGCTGACAGGTGAGCATGTGCTTCCCACCCCTCGGGGCTCTCTTCTGCCAGAGAACGGGGCTGGGGCACCTGTGGAACGCTGCGGGACAAAAGTGCTGCAGCTGGGACAACGGGTGGGATGGCTCCTCACCTGTGTGTGCCCTGCTCTGCTCCTGGGCAAATGCCTCCTTTTGCTGCTGCAGGAACACCAGACAAACTTAGAGGGTTGCCATTCATCTTTGGATAGTTCAGCCTGCAATGGCTTGCACTGCAGTTTTCCTTGAAAAAATGACTGGCTTTAGGTGGATGTGAGGCTTTTGTGTACATAACAAGGACCCAACCCTGTCACACCAAAACCCGTGGGATGCTTTTCATTGATTTCAAAGGGACACAGCAGCTACTTTGAAATCAGCATTTATTTTTACTCAAGCCAGGTAAAAGCTCATTAATTTTGGTTAAAAAAAGAATACTAGACTCCTATAGTGCCCCCTTACTGTACCTCAACCCTGTGGTGCAGAGTAAGGTAAAATAAATAGAGCTAGTTCACTTACAATTTGAACATGGAGATTACAGTGTAGAACACTACACAGGTATGTGTCACCTTTTGCTTTTATTTATCAGGATGTCCTTGGCTCTAGCGGGGCTACTTTATGAAAACAGCTTGACTATGTTTAGTTTGCTACAGTAGTCAGTTCCTCAGAGGATCAGGCTGTTCAAAAACTGTGAAAATACCTGTGATGTGTGTTTCACATGCCTCATTTGGATGTTTTTATTCTTTGTTTATATTTATTCTGTCTTTTGAATCTTTTTGACTTGCATTTGCACATGTTAACTTCACAGTTTTGTTCTGTGGAGCTCCAATTCTGAAGGTTCTCTCCAAATCATAACTCACATTGTTCAAATGAGAATGGCTTTCTAAGGCAGATCTAATCAGTGTTTCCCTTGGGAACAAAACCAAATGAGCTTTTCTAAGGTTGGCAATTCAATGCAATTATTTCACTGATCTTTGTTCATTTGATTCCTCTGAAGTGGAACAATCAGAAGAAACAGGGCAGAGCTACCATGCAAACAGGAAATTATGATTTCTCAGTTTGAAGAAAATGAGATTTTATAACACATTTATTTATTTATTTATTTACCAAGCCTTATTCTTTTGTCATGCATTCCAGCAGTGCTTTATTGCAGAGCACAGCAGTCTTGAGAGCGCTATCAGAATAATGCAAGTGCTCCTCAAAACTGAGCTGAATAGACAAAGCCACTGCTACTGTAAATAAGTTTAACTCCATTGATTAATCGGGACTTATCTCAGTTTGGAGCAACTGAGAGCTTGCAGTTTATTGCAGTGAAAGTGTGGGGTTTTTTTACTCCTTGGTTAACATCATTATATAGAATCATAAAATATCCTGAGCTGGAAGGGACCCACAAGGTTCGCTGAAGTCCAACTTGTGCTGTAACTCCAGATTTTCCTTTTCTTACAAATTACAATTTCCAGCCACAGAGTATCATGGAGGTTTTGCTTAATTGCAAGCATCCTGGCACAAAATTAATCTTCAGTTTGCACATAAAACTGAAAAATACTTTGTTGAAATTAGACATGGTAATCCATGGTTGTGTTTTAAAGAGGTGTCAATCTAAGATCAATAACTTTAGGTCACTGAAATAAATCATCAGTAGTGCCTTGATGAACATAATAATTTTGATAGATGATATCTTGCAGCTGTCAGCAGATTGAACCTGCTTGTTGATGGTTCTCAGGGGACTGCCTTAATGATTGTACAAATGAAGCAAGAACTAAACTTGCAAAGAAAATTTCATAGAAATTATGAAAATGTTAGAAAGAAGCAATATTTGCTCCCTGAATAAGCATGTTTTAATTTATACCTAACAATTCAGAAAATGGAAAAGGAAAACGAAATTTTTTTTTTCTGTCATTTTCAATTCCTAGGCAATTGTTTTTGAGGCGCCATGAAGATGTATTACAACTTTAGCACAGTCTTTTCTCCAGAATTTCTTGCATCAGTACCACTGAATACAATGACAGACTTTGGACAGTGATGCCATTCTGCATGTGGACATTCATTTTTGTTGATTCAGCCTGATCCCCTTACTGTCCAGATTCGGGACCTTCTGGAAGCCTCCACAGCTTTTTCCTGTGTTCCATTCACGGGTTTCCTTCATGCAGCGACCAGAACATAAGGGCAAGATGTACAACCAGACCTTGTGTGAGGAGGAAGCCAGGACCCGCAAGGGGCAGGTATCTACATGTAACACCTGGGAGGTGCAACCAGTGCTTGAGCCTTTGGAGGAACAACAGCACCCTGGTACTTGGTGCACACCTGCCTGGTGAGCTGCAGCCCCAGTGCTTCCAAAATGCTGCCTGGAGTGCTCCTGAGGGGTCAGCCTAGCTAGAAAGGACAGGAAAAAGACAGCATTCTGCCTTCTGCTTTTCTGCCTAGGGTTTCTGTTCTGATCCTCAAAAGTCCTGTTACCCTGAAGACTGGTGTAACAGCTGTAGGAGACAGACACCTCGAGTTTCTGATGGGGTTTTAGGAGTTTTAGCCATGGTCTCTTCCTCTCCTCACTCCTTTTTGTGTGATGCGGTTCATCTTTCTTACGTAAAATAACCCGAGCACTTAGAATGCATTTCTAATATCCCCGTGGTGTTCAGTCTAGCTCAATTGACATGCAGCAAAGTGCAGCAGCCTTTCTGTTAGGAATGACAGGGCTTCTGCTGACATTTCCCAGCTGAAGAATCATTTTATGAATCATACACACTCTTTGTTTCCAGCTCTTCTGAACCCTGTGAAAAGCAGAATCAGAACTGAACAGGTGGAGCTCGGGGGAGTGTGAAAGCCTTGAGGGAGCTTCAGCATAGGAAGGTGAGGGTCAGCACCCTCAAGGAGGTCAGGGAGCGACGGCCAGAGCGCTGAAGAAGAAACCCATTCATCGGTACCGCGGGGAGAAGCGCCTCTCACGATGGAGGGTGCCAGCCCCAGCAGCAGCGCCGGCAGCGGCCCTGGGGTACCATCCCCTCGCGGTTCCCCTCGGGCAGGACGCGCAGGTACGCCGGAGCCAGAGGCCGGGGAAATCCACTCCCCGACGGCTGCCGAGAGGGACGCGCTCCGAGCTGGCAGCGGCACGTCCCCAGCCTCCTTCCTGAGCATCCCCGCCGCCTCCGGCCCCTCCGCCGGCGGCGGACGATGGAGCAGCGGGCGGTGTGTGCGAGGGGAGGGCGGCGGGGAGCCGGCTCTCCCTGCCGGCCCCGAGCTCTGCTCCGGAGCGCGGCCGGGAATGCGGTCGGGGCTCCTCGCTCCGCACGGGCTCTGCGGGCGGCGCGGACCGGGCACGGCTGATGCGCAGCGGGAGGGGGACGGCGGCGGCCGGACCGTGCCCGGCCCAGGAGCGCTGGGGCCGCG
>VXBU01012441.1:591976-629727 GCA_013400315.1 Bombycilla garrulus | reverse complement strand
TTTTAAAAAGCGGGTGCATAATGTTCTGATCGTGGACAGTGAGCTTTGCTTCAAGAATAATTCAGGTCACAAAGTTAGTTTCTGAAAGATCTGTATTTCATTTGGTGTTGAAGGGGGATCTTGTGTGGTCAGTGAGACAGAGGATTACAGGTGAAAAATGGACATGACCTAGTGTGAGGGAGTTGATTGATCCTGAGAGAATTTAATTCTAGTCATATTTCAAACAAAAAAACGTTCCTGAATGGAATATCAAAACTTTTTTTTTTCCTTTTTAAAAAATTCAAAGCTTTCACTGAAAGTCTTTCAGTCCTTCATTTGTAAGACACTTGTCTTGAGTCTTAAAACTCATTTTGTAAGTGGTAGATGTGATTTGAATTTGGAAAGGCATTGAAGGTCAAATCTGGAAAGGAATTCAGGTAAATATTTAAAAACATGTAGGAGATATGATGCTAAATATCTTACAGAGACTGTTTTAAAGCATTAAAATAAAACCCCCTAGTGTGTGTTTAGTGCAGAGTTTTAATAATATACAATTATAGCACAGCCTACATTAGGCTAAGGAGTAAATGTCATTAATTATCTGCTTGGTTAATATAGATTTTTTTGAATAAAAAGCTTAGTCATAAAATAGATAAAATTAGCACGGGGGAATCAATAAAAAGGTGGAATGGGTTGTCTTAGCACATGTATTACTTGGCTTTTTTTGGTTGACTTTCTCACTAACCTTCTTTTAATGAGATTTTAAATGCAATTTCACTACGGATTATAGGTATGACTGTGTAGGTGGTCCATAAAGCCCAGAGACTAAAAGAATATGGTATCATGTTCTTTGGTTATGAGAAATCTTTACTAACACTTTTTTTTTCTGTCTACTGCAAATAAATCAAGAAACACGTCATATGTGTATGTAAATAATCACTGACTGTTCTTCAAATGGTTGAAATCGCTTTTTGCTGTTCCGCTGTTTTAATAAAGAACTCTTTTTAAGCACTGAGCACATTCCTTTTGCAACCTTCATAATTTTTTTCCCATTTCAGCTGTCATTTAGATGTTGATATGTAAAGCAAAATGGCAAAAATCAACACCCAGCACTCCTACCCTGGTATGCACAGCCTGTCTGTCAGAACTGCTGATGAAGACATTGAAAGGATTGAAAATGGCTATATCAGGTAATACTTATCTTTCATCACAGTCAAAAAGACAGATTGCTGCATAATTTGTGGAACTCCTGTAACTCTGGGAATGGGAACTAGAATTATGGAAATCTTTTGTTGTGATTTTGTTGGCCCAGTTCACTTAACAGACTCAACAACATCTATCCAAAGTACAGAAGAGACAGACACAGGGAGGTTGGCATGGCTTGCAGTTTTGGAACCAGGAGCTGTAATACCTCAGGAGAAAAGCCCATTTTCACATCATTGAGAATTACACTAACTCATTAAAGAGAAACCTCTTCCTCAAGTCACCACACAGATAGCAGGGTCTGTGCTTCCAACAGAGTATGTAGGATTTGGTGAAAAAAAGCATCCTTCCAACACCATGCAGTGGAAAGCATTGGGAAAGTCTGTTTTTTTAAAGAAGCCTCTGCAAATTGCCTAGTTCCTATGATGGGGAAAATTTGCAGTTATAAAGAATATCAGCATTTTTGAACTAGATTTTCAGTGTGTCTCACTGTACAGAGGAAATGTAATATTTTCTTTACATTCACCTTTCTCTAGTTTTGATAGTTTTTAAGTGGTTGTTTGAAATGTGCCACTGAGCAGTCTTGCTCTGTAAAAGAGATCTTATTTTTAAGTTTTTTTGGTTGTTGAAATGATTGCTGGTAAGTATATACAATATTCTTATAATACCACTCAAAATTTGGTTTTTTTTTTAAATTCAGATTTGCTTTAGAATATGTCTGTACCAAAAGATAGAAACGATCCAGGATTTTAGTTCTCTATCTTGTCTCAAAATATACAACTATAGATATTGGGAAAAAAAGCACGTTTGCTAGAGTAACAGCATTTCTTCTTCGCCTTTACCTTCCTCCAGATCCTGTTGGCTATAGTTCAACAAAGCAATTAAACACATTACTTAGTTCTTATTAAAGTCAGTGGGTGTTAAATTTATGCTTAATGCTAAGGATGTGCTTAAGCACTTTTCTGCTGTGAAATGAGGAGTTACCAAGAAAAACCATTCACTGCAACAGAAAGCTGCTACTGATCTTTAAAATGCCGTGCTCATTTATGCTGCAGTGATTCATGTGCCCATTTTCTTACTCCATAGTGTGTTAGAAAATTGGTTCATTGTCGCTATAGACATAAGAACACAGACACACACCACAGCTCAGGTGATCAGAAGAGAGGAGAAGAGGGTTTATTTTTTCTGACTCCAGTATTTATAGTTTTCCAAAAGCGACAGTGGATTGGACGGTGGCAGTGCCACCTCTCCAAAGACACTGGACAGACAAACAGTCCATCAATTTTTCTCCTCCTCTATGAAGGAATGCAAAAACACTGAGGTGTTTACAGAAAGTGTATGAGAAAGTTCTTCACAAATATGTAAATATCAGAAGGCTTAGAAAGTCTTACAAAAATCAGGGCAACAGTTCATTTTGTTAAAACGAAAATAATTAAAAAAACCCCAAAATAACAAATGCATCTCCATTTGAAAAACCCAGCCTCTGTTTAGAAACAGCTCAAATAGAAGAGGCAGCACATTAGCTTATAGACACAGGCTGGATGTCTAAAGTGGAAAGTAGGATTCAGCTGTGCCCCACAGACATCTGGATTTCAGTGTCTTTGTGTGAGTAGGTGCCCACGTTCCTGCTGTCCTGAGTGGAGATGTGGTCAGTGCTGATGGTCAGCAGCTCCCAGGGAGCTGCTCAGCTTACCCTCAAATTCAGTAACTCTTCAGGCTCCTTTGGCTCTCTTGATCGTGAGAGGTATTTAGTTGCCTAAAATAGGCATCTAATGCTATTTGAGATACCACAGAGTATTTGAAGCATTTAGCTGGTGTTAGTGGATGTGAGGAGAGACCTGTGTGCTCTGGACAAGTCCAAAAAAGTATTCTGAGGTGTTCCAAATTGTACCAGACTCCTATTCTGAAGCAGGTGAATCAACTCCTGAGGTGGCCATTGGCTATAATGGGAACTTGGATCTTATGAGGCACTGCCATTAACAATATCAGAATTTATTGCTAAGATCACACAAAATATATGTTACTCGGTAAAAGGGAATAGAAGTACTTAAAACCAGCCATGGTAGTGCAGTCTAAAACACTGGCTAGTCCAGTATCCTTTCTCCAGCACGTCTGTAGGCAATTTCATCAGGAAATACAGAAAAAGGTGGACAAACTCTACTATTCTCCCAGCATTCAGCTCAGGAGAGTTCTTGGTGTGAATGTGGGCTCTGTGTATCTGGTAACCTGTGATGAATGTCTGTCCCATAAGTTTGTTCATTTTCCCTTAGAAGGATGTTAACTTTGGCAACCACAATATTCTCAGCACTGGTAGCATAAACGAGGTTATGAAAGTTTTTCAGTACTAAATGGTGTTTTGTTATTGGAAGAGAAGTAGAAAACAGTTAACAAGCTGAGAATCCTGGGACTGTCAGGATCTATTTCAGCATTGTTCTTTGGGTAGAAATAATAAAGTTTTAATTCTGTGTTTGTTAGTTTCTCAGCTGTAAGTCCACATAAAACTGAGCTGCTAATTATCCTCTTGTGGGCATTCAGGATGCTGCTGCCAGCACTTACGAAGATACTGCAAGTATCATTTTAATCGTGTTTTCCTGCCAATACAGATTAACAGACTCATGTGAGAGTTCTTGTTTGCATTTCAAAGGGGGAAAAAAGTGATTCTTAATGGATGTAACATAGTCTTGTAAGAGTGAATACTAAAGACTGACAAACACAGAGAAAAATAAGGAGTACTATTAAAAAATCTGGAGTGAACCCTCATAAAACCCAGGTTCCAGTGAAGTCAATTTCAAAACTCCATTACTGGAAGACGAGGCTAAAATTTAATCCATTTTTCTCATATGCTAATTTTTTAAGCACTAACAAGTAGTCTGTAGCTTCTGAACTTGCTGGAGCGTATGGCAGAGCCTCCACTGATTTCAATTCATATTGGATGGCTCCAGAAGAACAGGAGCACAGGCTCAGCAATATGGTTATCAAATATATGCTGTATTACTAGGGAGAGGACAGTTTGCTGGACTGTTTCCTGATGCAGTGGTGGAGAGAACCACATGGGGGAAAGTCTGCATGGAATTCATTATAAAAAAAAAATAAATTGTTTTTGCAGAACCCATTCACTGCGTGAAGATGCATCTTCAGAGCTGCAGGGAGTCATTTCTGTGGAGGCAGGACACGTACCTGAACCCCAGGCGAGCTCCTTCACTGGCAGGGGAGCAATGGCAAGGTAACACACTAGTTAATGTAATTTCCAGTACTAAGTTCAGTTTGCTGGAAGAGGCTGGTCACAATTCAGAAGTCTAGAAAGAAGAGCCATCACTTTCCAAAGAAAATGGAGTCCAGCCAAAGAATGTCTGTAAGAAGTAACAAAAGTTGCATTTGGCCCTAATTCATCACTTACTTATTGCTAATAAAATCTTAGAATCTGAGAGGGGCTGAATAAGCCCAAACAAATTTGTCAAATATAAAAAAATAAATTATTTTTGCATAACTTTATCTGAAATACATTGAATGCTGGGGAAATGCATGAAGTTAGGCCAGACTGTAAAATAAATGGGTAAGTGTTTAGTTCTGGCTGATAGCTGATGCAGTGTTTGTTTCCTATCAAATAAAACATAAGAATTGTTTCCTTTTGTTAGATGGCTCTGGAAAGGGTGGAGACAGGGGGTCTTTGTGTTTTGAGTATAAGAATTTCTCAGTTTTTAGAATCCAGTAAGGTTTATAATGGATTTGGAGATCTCATCAGCAATATTGAAGCCGACCATTGTCTCAAGTTGTTTATATTACTGAGACTTAAAAATTAACCTGAGGTGGAGCTTGAAAACCGTATTGTGTCTGCTTTGTGTCTGAGACTGCACAGCTCTGCCTTCAGATGGCATTGTTACACACAACACAGAGCACCGTCACTTTAAGCACAGTGTATTTCAAAGAGCAAAGAAAAAAGATACTAGAGCCATTAAAAGACTATTGTTCACACTTCCTCATTTTTGGATAGTGGAGAATAAACTTGTATTTCCCTGCTTGGTTTTCAGATAATGACACAACCAGGGGTAGATGACAAAGTCTGCAAGAAGTTTGAGTTTAGGTGAAAAAATATTATAGGTGTGTGTTTTGTGTAAACATAATGCACATAAATATATAAATTTGTACTGAGATCTTCCTTTTTAATCTTTGTTCATAGTTTCCTTTACCCTTTCTGAGGATTTAATTACATGTATGTGTAGCTACAGTTATGTATGCTCTGAATATACAGGGAAGTTTGTGATGTAAACATGAATGCCTAGCAATTTAAATATTAGGGTAACCTAACGTGACTCTTGAAAGGAAATTCTCAAGGATCTAAGACAACTGCATCTGATGGACTTCACTGAGCATCTCACTTTGAGATGTAAAGGCCCCCACACAGCAGGAATATTCTGTAGCTCTTGCAGTGGTGATACAGTAGAATAGGAATTGATGTGTGAGGTATTTTCCTGATCCACTGCAGAAGGTGATCTATGAAATTGTTGGTTCACACAGTTACTCCATCAAGTTTAATTTCATGACAGGTGGAGATGTGGAGAAAAATCCTGGGCTGGTGTTTGCAGGGAATGTTTTAAGCCACCTCGTGTTTCTGTCTGCTTCAGCTGATTTTGTGTGTGTGTGTGTTCCATGCAGGCTGTCACGATTTGTCTTATCTGTAAGGTCGTGGGCCACCAGGCACTCACACCATGAGCACCAAAGGCCTGATTCCTTCCTGGAACGTATCAGAGGGCCAGAGCTCGTAGAGGTGTCCACCAGGCAAAGCAACATCCGCTCCTTCCTGGGTGCCCGTGAGCGGCCTGGGGGAGCAAACAGGTAAGAAGGTTTGTACTTCTAGTGAAGGTGACTGAGCTTATCATGTTTCCCTGGTAATTAGGATGTAAGTTGTATTTTAAGAAGAGGGTGGGGAGCTTAGCGTGGGAGATGAACAGAGTATTTAATGCTGCCCAGGAATCTTCACATAACTAAAGTATTGCACTTTCAACAGCCTTTCTCTTTCCTCCTCAAACACACTGTGACCAAGATCTTGAAGTAAAGGAGTGTGATCATGCTGCTTCAGGCAGAATGGTTTTGCAGAACTGGAATTTTATCATATGCAACTTGATGTTGCTAAACTGCTCTCTACTGAGAAGAATGCCATTTCTGTTTCAAGAATCTAGGATGTTTCTGCTTTTGGCTTTTCAAGATCTTAATGTTCTGCAAGTGTTAGGAAACTCTAAGTAAGCAGTTGTGTGAAATGTATCATTGCTTTGTCATATCTACTCAGAATCCATCTGATAACATTACAGAAAGTTTCTGATGCAGAAATGACAAAATCATGTGGATACTGACTTCAATTATTAGCACATATACAGTCCTTGGTATGGAAGGCAGGTTCAGTCTTAATTTTTTTCCAATTATATGAAAGAGAAACTTTTATGTGTTTACAGCTATTTGCCTTGATGAATTATTATTACTTCATAAATGTATGATACAGTGTTTTAAATTTAACTCCAGCTGAAATAAGAAAATGAAGCTGATGCCTTAAGTTTTACTTTCCAGGCATCAAAGCCCCAAGACAAAAGCTGGCTTTCTGTTTGGCATTAGGGTTTGAAGCAGAGACTCCTATACTTTTTTGCATAATTAAAGATTGGTAGGTAAGTGTTGTGGTGAACTATATGTAAGCAAGTAATTAATTTCAAAACTCTCAGAAAGCAATTCAGATTAAAGCAAAAACCTTTGAGGATCTGTGCATTATGCAGGTTACTTTGATTTGTTGTAGTCCAGCACAGCCTTATTATCTTCACTTGATCGTCTCAGAAATTCATCTCAAGAGCACATTTTATTGAAGTAGCCAGACTGCTGCCTGATTTCTCAGGCATCTGGATCAGTAGCAAATGCAGATGGGAAGTAATTAGAGAGAACAACATTGATCATGGGCCAACAAACCTCTGTACAAGGCTGTTTGTAGTGAATTTGAGAGCACCCATCCTTGCCTTCTCAGTTTTCTGCTGTTGCTGGTTGACAGTAACTCTGAGTTGTTGTATCATGAAGGCTTAATTCTGCAGCACTGGGTAAGTATGCTCCTTACTTATCCACAAGCCTTGACACTGCATCTGTGAAGAGGACTTGAAAGGATTGAAGAAAGCTTTAAATAGTAGTCCTATGAGTACAGGGCTAAAAATAGTGAGGTGCCTCTTGCCATGCACTAATAGGCCTAAGAACGGGCTTCAGACATCAGATGTGGTCACAAATGTGTATGCCAGGCACATGACAGCAAGGAGCTGGTGCCTTGAAGCAGTTATGCAAAGGGGCTTATCACAACAGTCAAAATTGACCTTGCTAATCTTATCAGTGCATATGTGAGAAGCTCGTGAGTCTGTCATGTCGGTAAACACGTGTGGGAAATACCAGCAGCCTTTACACTCTTTAATGTGTTTTATTTAACTTGCTTGCAGTCACTGGCCCTTGGCCAGGTTCAATGTCAACTTTAGCAACAACACCAATGAAGAGTAAGTACTGTTAACTTCCAAAGACCTTTCTACTACCAACATCTTCTCTATTTCCCTATCCAGCCTAGTAACATTTGTAGTATAAACTCCCTAGTGCTTCCTAAGCTTTTCCTAAGAATATAGTTTTATTATAGAGAAAGGTCTAGTTTCCTTAGTGTGAAAAGCATCCTTTGTGCTCCCTCTGAACTTATTTTTGCCTGAAGATGCACCTTCCTCTCAAAGAGTGAATTTGATAAGTATTTAGCCCCTACCTTCTGTAGTTCAGCTGGCTGATTTTCCTGCATTACCAATTGATGCATTAATTTTTCAGTTTTTAAATAAGATTTCTGTATTAATTCTCTAATAGTGGTTTTCCTCTTTTTACACACTGTTCCCTTTTTTGCAAATCAAGTGCCCCAAAAATTTCAGGTTGTCAAATGAGAACTGGATACTGATGAGGGCACCAAAACCCATTTATTTGTCCATCTTTTAAAAGTGTGTGTTTCAGCTCAGCAGGTACTGTTGTTTTGAAGAGAGTGACAGGCACTCTGGTAAGGCTGGTTTTGCCCAGGATGTCTGAGATGTCTGACAGAAGCTGTCCCTTTGAGCCTATTTTATATAATTGACAAGCTATTTCACAGTGTTACACCAAAGAGAAATTTATTAAACAATGTAAAGAGCTCCTGTAATTTAAAATCACCCAACTCAACGTTTGTTGTTTTAGACCACTGCAATATGAAGACATATCTGCTCTTGAGTATCCAGCAGCAGATCTGTTCTCATGCATAATGATAGTAGTTTTTTTTCCATTGCTTTCCGGATGAAAACAAAAAAATTTAAAAGTAATCAGTACATATTCTGATTGTGTCGGAAATACTTCTAGAAAACTAGTCTGGTTTTTTTTCCTCCAAACAATTATTTCATAGGCGAGTTTAAACTGTGCATTTTAAATGATGCTGCAGAACCTTTGTGCACTTAGCTGAACAGGAGATCTTCTTGCTCCTAAAGCAAATTTTTTGTTTGGTTTGCATAAGTTCTATTCAAAAGGAAAATCTGTGTTCAGTGAATAGTGACAGAAATATGCAGACTTTCATTTAGACTGATATAAAAGAAGTGCTATAAGCTTGGAGCCAAGCCTGCTAGATGGAGCCCAAAGGACTGGTTAGGACTGAAGTACTGCCTTACTCTGTTTCTGACAATGACTCATGTACCTTGGGCAAAACTTTCATCCTTTCAATGTTTCATTATTTTTAAATGAAGGCAAGACCTGTCTGTCTACCTGGCCAACAGTCTGAAACATACTTGATTTGCAAAGTACTTGACAGATGAGGAATGCAAATGTCTGAGTCATTCAAAGATTTACAGTGCTTTTATAAGGGCTGATGAAGTAGGTTTCTAAGTCTAGAGCTGCACACAACTTAGAAACAGCATGGATGCTGCTGTGTTGGGGTCAAAGAGGACAGACACAAACTTGTTTATTAGTTACTGGATTCCAGTTTAGTCAGTGTTACCAGCAAAGAAAAAGAAATGTGGATTTTCATTATGTTTAAGACCTAAGTGTGCCATGTCATGGGGAGCTGTACATGATGCTTTCAAGTCTTTGATTATGGCCAGCCTTTTCCTCTGAGCAACTTCCATTGCCAGACTGCAAGTAGATGAGAGTATGATAAGTTGGGAGTTATCACAATAGGAAGATGAACAGAAGCAACATAAATGGAAGAAACTCACTTATGAAAGGTACCTGTAGTTAACAGATGAGTTTGTAGGAGATCTCAGGCCAGAGAAAAATAAATACCAGCATTAGATGCCATGTCAGATGGAGTTTTTTCACTTTTTGAAAAATAAAACACAAACGTAGGAGGGAGTTGGAATTGTCAAAATATTCCCTCCAAAGTTCACCACTACTGAGACTTGTTGACTGATTTTCATCTCAATCTACTTTTCCCTGCATAACAAGATCCACAAATGTACAGTGGCCCTATCCTTTGAAAATTATGTTTACTCATAACTCTTCCTTTCTGGTAAGAATGCCAGGCATTTGAAGTATTGAGGAGCTACATTAATGCTAACAACAGCAACTGTGCATTTGCCTTTCGATCAGACATGGTAATCTGCAGTGAAATCCTGACGGTTTTTAAAGAGGAAGGAGTTTTGGGGGAAGATTGGAAAATGAAGCGGTAACGTTCTGGAGAGTCAGTCCAGTGAAATACATTCTTGAGAAGCAGTTCCCACTGCTGTGTAGGAATCAGCTTCAATGAATGAAAACACATCCTGCTGCGGGATGTTGCTGTCATTAAACTCATTTGTCCTTTCTCCCAGTGCAAAGGGAGACTCAGACCCAGCCTTGGCAGTTCAGAGGAGAAGAAAAAGCTCCCATGGGAGCAGAAATCCATGGTTTTCATTCAAATCAGACATTATGGGGAGTTTAGGCATTTCTGTACAAGGGGGACACTTTCTGCTTCAAGGACTAGACAAATTTCAAATAAAAAAGATCTCAGATGATGGATTTTCTGCTTGTGCAAATGAGCATCGCTCTTTGCATCACATTACATGACCAAGGCATGTAGCAAATCCAGCTTTAACATTAAGTATTGTCAGAACCTCAAGAAAGATGTTAACTTCCTGTAGGTTTGAAAAGTATTTGTGGGCCTGTATGCATAAGTTAACATATTTCAAGACTCTTCTGTTGAGACAAACCTAAGAATGAGTCAATTAAGATCCAGAGGTAATTAATTAATTAAAATTTTGCTGTTTTTAGAGGAGATTCATCCTCATTTTTCTGTAATTACTGTGAAAGCTTCAGTGAAAGCTTCAGACAGTCATGTTGAGGTTTTGGCTGTGCAAAGAACGTTGACAGTTTGTTAAGCCATTTCACATTCTGTCATCATTTGATAGGTTTCTTTTTAAATGCCTGGGTTCTTAAGAGTCAATCAAACTGAAAGCATGTACTTAAAATCAGCCTGGTAAACTGATGTCTGAAAAGGTCATGAAGATGTGGGTGACAAATGCAGAGAATCAGCCAGCTGGTTATCTGATGTGGTAGTGTGGTGGTGTCAGGGTGAGAGGCCTCACTCTGAGAACCCTTTTTTCCAGTTGGCTCCCTGTCCTACTCTGTCCAGAGTTTAGTCTAGTTTCCCAAACCTCCACCCTCTCCCTTAACTGCTCAGTATTGGTAATATTTCTAAGCCTTGCATTATGTTGTACAGCAAAAAGGAAGAAAAGAAAGAGGTTAAAGAGGAGAAAAAGGAGGAAAAGAAAGAGGAAAAGAAAGATGACAAAAAAGATGACAAAAAAGATGATAAAAAAAAGGAAGAGTAAGTATAAAGAATGAATGTGTGATTGTAACACGTCTCCTATACTACAAAACATGGTATAGCATTTAATTGCAACACTTTTACTGTAAGCTGCAGATTCTTAGCCTTTTAAATCTTTAATACATTTTTCCCTTTGGAAAGGTTTCAACTGCTCAGCGAGGTTATTGTATTTTGAAGACCTGTGTTTAGATCCTCCAGAAACAGCTTCCTATGTCAGTAAAAGGGAATTGAGCCTACTGGTCACTTTGGGTTGAAGATCACTTTTTAATTATGACAGCACTTTAGGACAGCAGCCTGCTTTGAGCAGTCTGCAGAGCTGCAGACTTTTCAATTGTTCCAGAATTTCCATAACGGTTCAGAGCAGATAAACCAAAAGCGTGGTTCACCTTACCATGTAGAAATGTCTTACATGTAGAAAATTAAAGGTTTGCTAGTAAGGTTAGTTATTTCACTGACTAGTGTATTTAATTACTTAATATGGTGCAGTTTGTTGCTAGTGATCACTAAAATTTGCTTCTGTTGGTTAGGGGATGGTGTATTTCTGCAACAAAATGAAGTAATTTGAATGCTTTTGGCAGAAATGGACCCTTTCTTGCTTTGTTCCCTGACCCAAATACAGCACAATTTAGTATTACCAGTGATTAGAAGTAACAATGATGGCAGGTAAAAACAGAATGCATTTGAGTGGCCTTCACTCATATTAGAATGTGTTAGAGTAATATACTGTAGGTTTATATGTATGTATATGGTGGCACCTGCTATATAGATATGAGGGCATACCAAATGGAATCTGATTGGTCTCAAGATCTTTATTAATCAAAGCTTTTAATTTATTTTTTTCCAATTACAAAGCCTTTGTTCTAAGTACTCTCTTTTGGCTTTAATTACTGTGTAGTGAAAGCTTGAGCTTTGCAGTAGCCAAGAGTGTTTCAAAACATTTTGTCAAGGAAAATTAATTTTTTAGTGTCTACAAGGTAGTATACTCTGACATATAAAGACCATATTTCCTGGTCATCAGATTTGAGGTGTTGACCAGTTTCCTAGAAGAAATAGTTTAAAACCAGTAGTGAAGATGGTAAAATAAATACTTTTTAGCTTAAAGCTGTTTCCCTTACTCACATTGCCTGGGCATTCAGATGACCGGAACGGTAATGCCAGAAGTACACACAGATTTGAAATAAATTATCATTACATTTTAATATATTTGCATTTTTGGAGATTAGGAAAAGCCTCAAAAATACATATTCAAGCATTGCCTGGTCACATATTCTGCACACTGTTATACATTCCACAGATCACAGTTTTACTGTTGAAATAATTCTGCAGCTGTGGATCTCAAATCCACTGATGCATATTTCCTCTGATTACATGCCTAATTGCTCTCCATTCCATATCAGCCTTTCTCATGCTGGAGGTGGGCACTTCTGAGCATACTCTGTGCCACTAGCCATGCTGTTCTTTAGATCTTTACATTCGAGGCCTGTATGCTTCCTTTAGCATCACTTCCTTCTTGTAAGGCCTAAGGAGCCAGGACAGTGAATGTGTGACACTTGCCTTTACATTCTAAGATATGTTTCAGCTCTAGTCACACACACTGTATGCATACGCACACAGAGATTCCTTGTACAGACATACAGCAAACATATTAAAACACATATGTGTTTTACTTGTTCAAATGCATACTTATACAGTCATTTACACAATAGAACTTGCTAAAAATCAATAATTAGGCTGCAAAGGAAGGCTCTTTCTCCAGCAATGAAATGTAACCTTCTAACCAGAGTGATAATAAGAAACATTTAACAATTAACGTTCTTCTTTACAGTGTAGGCTTAATACAGAAGGCTGTGGGTTTCAGCCTGGGAGATATGAATGTCTGTGTTTTTCTTTCCAGTCTTATTTACTTTTTCCAAAGTTGGGTCAAACAAAGAAATAGAGCTTGTCAGATATGATACCTGGTATCTCATCTGCACTGCCTGCATGGATACTTTTTTTTCTTGGGCAGCTGTGAGTTCATGGTGAAATGAGCAGCTCAAAAAGAGGGAAATCCAGCAGGTTGCATACTTACATTTCCAGTGTAAATCTTCATGTTTTACTTTCCAGGCCAAAAAAGGAGGTCTTTGTGATAGATCCTTCAAGCAATCTGTACTACAACTGGCTGACCGTAATTGCAGCACCTGTGTTCTATAACTGGTGTATGCTAGTGTGCAGGTATGGATTTAAGTTACTAACAGTTTTACATTTCGCTCATTATGTTGCCTATGTAAATCACCCTCTTACCTCCCTGTGGTATCTTTTGGGTGACTTACCTAGAATGCTGACAGTGCTAATACCCTTAGGGATGTATGATATGCATACCCCTAGGAATAGATTGCCAGCGTTTTTTTTTTTTTTTTTCATTTTTTTGTAAGAGCAGGTGGATGTAACTCGCAGTCAGTGTCCTCATGAGTGCTGGTGTGGCCTTTGTGTGCCACCTGCCGGCTGAGCTGTGTCCTGGCCACTGCATCCCTAAGCACTGCCAGGAATGAGGGCTTCCCACCACCCAGGAGAGAACAGAAAGGAGGGATGTGGGCAGTGGTGGGGCCTCTTAAATTCCTAAAATACATCTTTTGGATGCTCGAAGGACAGGGAGATTTAACTCAAGTATTTCTCTTCCATGGTAGAATGTATAAATCAGTTTCAGTCAAAGCAATGGAGGGCTGTAGAAATCAGCTTTCTTACATTGTGTAAGACAGTAGGGAGATATGAGGATGGCTTGCCACTGAGAAACAAACCTTTTATTTGAGAATTATCTTCATGGAGATGTGTATCCTGTGAAATCTAATGTACTTTTAATTGTAAGGATATGTGCAATCCCCCATAAGTGTGTTTGAGTTTTATTCTTGTCCAGAACACCTTTGAATTCTGAAAGATCCTGGTGTCTGTTTGGACACAGCTCTAGTGTGGAGATGTCTGGACATGGCTGTAACATTTCTATTCCAGAAATGTGTATTAACATGCTGCTAGGGCACATAATGCAACACTGCTTATGCAGTTGGCCTAATTTATTTTTTTTAATCCTTGTTTCTTTAGAGCCTGCTTTGATGAGCTACAAATGGACCACGTTAAAATGTGGCTGTTCTTGGATTATCTCTCTGATATTATCTATGTTATTGACATGTTTGTCAGGTTCAGAACAGGTGAGTCTTTCTGGGATTTTACAGTGGTTTCAAATACTGCATGTATATAAAAGATAGAAACAAAAATTCCCCTGTGGGGTCTGACCACTGTAATAGCCTGTCAGAATGCAACAGTGGAGGCTTTTGGAAGATGAAGTGTCTGATCAGTCTGGATTTTTTAAGGCCATTCATTCCAACACTTCTTCACTTGTCTCTAAATTCAGTTCTGGCAGTAATAGGCGTGCCAGATGCTGAGTGCATAGCCACTGTAACAGGCTGTGTGGGGAAGGGACAATAGGGCACTTGGGGGAGGAAACCAACTGCACCCCACAAGTGCTGTTCTCTTAACCAAGCTGTGCAGCATCCTGGTCAGAAGTGGTTATTGAGCTGGTCAAGTGCAAGATCTGGCAGTCTGTGGTCCTATGCCTGGAACAGGCAGCGCAGCCCCTCTGCTCCCTGCTGCCTTTACGAGGTCCTGGCTGGGTTTCCCATTGCCTGCTGATGGGATAGGGTTAACCCAGGAACCTCTGCTTAGGTCCTGCATTCCTGGAGGAAGTGTGAGCCCCGAGGATCTGTAAGGGCTGTGCCATGCTATGGCTGGAGTGGTTCTCCTCAGCTTCTTGCCCCAGTTTCTGTAATCCAGGCAGGCTGAGATTCCAGCCTTAAAGTGGGATCTGTTTTAAACTGAATAAGGTCATAACATAGGCTAAGCAATGATGTACAGTGATCCATATCACCAAGTTACTGAATAGTCCTTGATGCACTTGGGTGTTTGCACTGGGTCCATGCCAGCGGGCACTCAGAGTCTGGGGACAGCTAGGACAGCAGAGGTTGGGTGCTGTTCATGGTGGTGTTTCTGGAGATGCCTGGAAGAACTTACATGTGAATAGAAGCTGTCGTGGTAGCTGGTCTTGGGCCAGAATACATCCCTGTTCTCATTCTCTTCACCGGTACAGACACAGCTTCAAAATGTCCCTTGAAAGGGTCCAAAAAAACCACTGATCATTAAAAAGACGAGAGTAATTTTAAATCTTTGATTTAATTTTAACATGTTATCCATCTTTATCCATTTATTTATTTAAAGTCGTGCTGACAGCTTGATGTTAATTATGGCCTGTGACAAGTTGTAAACATAATTACGAGATGGGCTAAAAATGCTGTCATGTGGGAAGCACACAGCCCATGGCAAGCCAAATTCTTAAACTTAGCAAGTACCTTGTTCAACAGGAAAGTCGGTTTCAGGTACCAGCCTAAATCACAAGAGTGCTGTATTTGGGGCAAGATTGGGAGTGGGGTGGGGGGAGTGTTTGTCTCCTTTGTGTAGTTAAAATATCAACTATGCCAACTAAATTTACCTTCTACAGTTACACCTGTTAATGTAATGGGAAAGAACAGAGCAGAAATTAGGCATGTCCAGGCAAAGCAAGTTATAAATTTCCATGGGCTGTCCTGATAATGATTATATGGCTGTTAAAGCCTGAGTGGAATTTGAATTTTCAGGCCTGGCTTGCAACTGCAGAATTGCCAGTGCCATCCCCTGAACGCTTCTGCTGTAGTTCCAGACACTCCAAAAAGAAGTTGCTTCTTTAGGTGGCAAAATCTTTTGTCAACTCTCTTAACAGTCCCTCCTGGCTCTGCCTTTGCCTGCTGCCTTTTCCTGTGAGTCCACAAGTTCCGTCTGTCCTGGGGACAGAGGTCCTGGATGCCTCTGGGGAAGAGTGAGACTTTCTGCTGTCTGAGGGCAGGGTCTGCCTCTGAGCTGAGATCTAGGTAGCCCTGTGACTACTCTGATCATCAGCTTCTGCAATGGTGCATTTCTGTCTAGCTGCAGGGCCAGTTGGACTGCATTTCACCTATCTGGTGACTGTGCACTGTGAAACAGAAAAGATTCATGTCTCAGTAGTTGGTTGTGTTTAGCATACCCTGGGTCCTACTGCTTACAAAAGATTTTACTATTTTACTTCCATAAGGTGACAAAAAACCGTGAGATTTTATCTCCTTTCAGGGTGAAGGTGTTTTCAAAATTATTTTTCATAACTGTGTATCAGAAATTCATCAGTCTGGCCAGCTTTTCTGTTTAGTTGTATAACTAAAGGGCATATTTGACCAGCTTTTTCAGGAGTTTTCTGGGAAGCAGCACATACATGGCACAGGAACTATTTCCATTTGTGGTTGCCATCAGTTTGCAGATCCAAAGCCAGATACACACAAATAGATGAGGCATTTACAAATGCACGACACATTCCAGAAAGACAGCCGTGCTTTCTAGGGCACAAGGAAATGCAGCTTGGTGCTCCTCAGCAGATGCTTCCCTGAGAAAGCTATAGAAGGCTTGTACATTGCTTAAGGGGTCAGTAAAATGTGATAATCCCAGATACACTGGGACTGTTTTATTTCTTCTTCAGTGGACTTTTTCTCCTGAGTGGCCCAGTGGGCTGACCGTTGATGTCTCCATTGCAACTGCAGCAAGTTTTTTGCAGTGCATAGGCTGTTCCTTGTGGAAGATTTTTAATGCCCTCAGAGGCATGAAAGAGCTCTATGGCTGTATTTCTGCAGTAAAGGTCTCTCACTGCAGTGTATATCTACTTGTAAATTTTTTTAATCTAATACTTTTCAAAGTCTTTGGAATTAAGAACTATTGATGTGCAAAAGTCCACTTGGCAGCTCTCTCAATAGAAACACAAAGTGCAAACCAATGAAAATCATGACAGTTTTAACATTGGATACAAGAGGAAAAACATGACTCAGGGAAGGGGGTAACTGCATTTGTTATCTCAAGGATACCTATATTGTTTGGAAAAAGTTTCCAACAATCCATTACACCTACTTATTCTTGGTATTTATTTTAAAATATTCCATGCCTATTTTATACACAATTGCTTAGCACTTGCTTAAGTTTAGTTATGACTCATGCCAATGATTCATGAACAATTAGACACTTGAATCTCCTCTTTTTTTCCAAAGATATTTAAAAGAGAAAGATACAGCTGTCACAGAATAGAGTGGAAAACCTCAGGGACCACTGTGGTGATAATAGAGTTATTGTTCTTAGTCATTATATATCAGCTTTGAAACTTGATTGAAATATTTAAACATGCAATTAAATGACCTCAGTGTCTGTAGGCATAACAGTACAAATGTTAACGTTCTTAGGCTGAAATGTAAGTCACTCACTACTGTTGATGGTATTTTTACTCTAACAAGTAAAATCTTTTTATTCTCTGAAGGCTTTCTTGAACAAGGCTTGCTAGTTAAGGATGAGAAGAAATTACGAGAACATTATACCAAAACTTTGCAGTTCAAATTGGACGTGCTGTCTCTTGTGCCAACGGACCTGGCATATTTCAAGCTTGGTTTGAACTACCCCGAGCTCCGATTTAACCGCTTGCTGAGGATCGCTCGGCTCTTTGAGTTCTTTGACCGTACCGAGACCAGGACAAATTATCCCAACATGTTCCGTATCGGCAATCTTGTGCTATACATTCTCATCATCATCCACTGGAACGCGTGCATCTACTTTGCGATCTCGAAGG
Source organism: Bombycilla garrulus (assembly GCA_013400315.1). Lineage (NCBI taxonomy): Eukaryota > Metazoa > Chordata > Aves > Passeriformes > Bombycillidae > Bombycilla > Bombycilla garrulus. The sequence continues at coordinate 612,052 of VXBU01012441.1, read as the reverse complement.
TGATCGGGTTTGGAACCGACACCTGGGTGTATCCCAACGTGTCCGTTCCGGAGTACGCGCGCCTGTCCAGGAAGTACATCTACAGCCTCTACTGGTCGACGCTCACGCTGACGACCATCGGGGAGACGCCGCCCCCGGTGAAAGACGAGGAGTATCTCTTCGTGGTCATCGACTTCCTGGTGGGCGTGCTCATCTTTGCTACCATCGTCGGTAACGTCGGCTCCATGATTTCCAACATGAACGCTTCCAGGGCGGAGTTCCAGGCCAAAGTGGATTCCATTAAACAGTACATGCAATTCCGAAAAGTGACTAAGGATTTGGAAGCCAGGGTTATTAAGTGGTTTGATTACCTCTGGACCAACAAGAAAACGGTGGATGAGAAGGAAGTTCTCAAAAATCTGCCTGACAAGTTGAAAGCTGAAATTGCCATCAATGTCCATTTGGACACGCTGAGGAAAGTGCGTATATTCCAGGATTGTGAAGCTGGACTTCTCATTGAGCTGGTGCTGAAACTGAAACCTACGGTCTTCAGTCCTGGTGACTACATTTGCAAAAAAGGAGATATTGGAAGAGAAATGTATATTATTAAAGAGGGAAAATTGGCTGTGGTGGCGGATGATGGCATAACCCAATTTGTAGTCCTAAGCGATGGCAGCTACTTTGGTGAAATCAGCATCCTAAACATCAAAGGTAGCAAATCTGGCAACAGGAGGACAGCCAATATTAGGAGTATTGGTTATTCCGATTTGTTCTGCTTGTCTAAGGATGATTTAATGGAAGCCCTCACGGAATATCCAGAAGCCAAAAAGGCTCTGGAAGAGAAAGGACGTCAAATTCTGATGAAAGACAATTTAATAGATGAGGAGGCAGCAAAAGCAGGAGCTGACCCAAAAGACTTGGAAGAAAAAATAGGGCGACTTGAAGTAGCTCTGGATACACTGCAGACCAGGTTTGCGAGGCTCTTGGCAGAATACACCGCCTCTCAACAAAAGGTGAAACAGAGACTTGCCAGAGTAGAAACCCGAGTGAAAAAATATGGTAGTGGAAGCTTATCAGTTGCAGAAGGAGAGGCTGAGAAACCTGAGGAGGAGAAAAAGCAGTAATGGAGTATTTATATTTCCTCATTTGTTGGAGAAAGTTGAAGCACTGAAAGCCATAAATGAATGTAAATATGTGTGTGCATACATAGACATAATTATTTTTATATGAACTCAAGAGAATGGTTTTTAGCATTTTTATCTGAAGCAGTATTTTCTTGTAAATAGAACATTGTCATCTTCTTGGGGGGAGATTTGTTCCAGCACTTGGTACTTTTTCGTACTGAGAGCGGGCTTCTTACAAATCATGCTCAGAATTTCTGTTGTGTTTGGTACCTGTAGATCTTGACACATTGTCTGTTCCCGCACATCGTGCATTAAGAAGGCATTGTACTTGAAGTAGAAGAGATTAATTAATTTTTCCTTTTCAAGAGTTTAAAAAAATGTTTATAGGGTACCCTGCTCTATTTTGCTACTCTAGTAGCTGATTAAATACATGGATGGATGTCTGGGTTTCTCGAAATGTTTGTTCTTTCACAGTCTGTGCAAATAGTTGGATGACAGCTAAGCAGTGTCAGGTACCTGGCCATTGCAGTGCACCCTGCACGTGGCTGAAATAGCTGTGCATTCGGATGCTTTAGTCTGATTCTCTCTAATGAGCTGGGCTCTGCACAAAGGACCATGCTGACAGAGTAGCAGTGGTCATTCACGTCCCTTCTGGCAGGGTCTGTGACAGCCTTTGCTGCTCTGCAACTGCTTCACCATGGGAGAGAGCGGGGGATCCTCCCTTCTGTTTTTTGTTTTAGCCCAGTTCCATCCACCCTGGTAAAACCCGCACTTGGAAAGGAGTTCCCTAAAGCTCACTGGTGGCACGGTTTGGCTTCATGGAACCTGGGAAGAGAAAAGAGGGCCCTGGTGTGTGCAACTCCCATTTGCAGGGCACTGAGTGAACTCCCTGGCAAGTGGGCAGTCCCGAGGGAGGCTACTGAGAAATCCCACAGGCTGTCAGGGCAAGCTGGCCCTGCCTGTCAGACAGCTTGCTCCCACAACATGGTTTCTGCAAGACAGGGAGGACAAGCCCTGTGTTGCAAAGTCATTCCAGTCACTTAGGCCTGTGTTTTCTTCCTTTTTATTTCTTCTAAGGATATCTACTCCATCTCCCTTTGCTGTTTACTGCCATCTTTTCTCCAAAGTAGTTGTCACACTACCTTGTTTCCAATAGTTAGGGAGAATGCAGAAGATACCAGCTTTCATTTTTTGCTGTACAGTATTCTGCTGTCATGCAACTTTCCCTTAGTTACTTTCATCCTCCTGTATCTCACTGGCTTTTGAGAAGTATGGAGTAGCAGAGGCTGTTTCAGCATGTATGGGATCCTTCAGTGGCATTAGGTATTACTACTATGGGCAGTGCTCTGACTTCTAATTGTCCTCAGGCCTGACTTATGACAGCATCTGGGATTAATGGCCTGTGGGAAAATTGGTGAGAAATCCACTGAGAAGAGGGTGGTTTAACTGGGTGATAGTGGAATGAAAAAAGACAATTTTGCTAAACTGAGTACAACTGCTCAGACAACTTGTCTCCAGGCAAGCAGCTGTTCCCTGCTATTGACACTTCTGAGCCTGGTGAGGGAGACAAATCTGTCAGTGATTAAGGAATGGGGCTTTGCCAGCAACACTGGCAAAGGGACAGCTGGGTAATAATGTCCACACACGTGGCCCTTGTCTAAACTCCTTCTTTAATTTCCCAAGAAGCCAACTACACTTACGGGTCTTCCCTAGATTTGGCTTAACCACTATTATCAAAATATCCACTGATTGTAACAAGTGGGTTGGAAAGTAGCCAAGATCTGTTTGTGGCCAGTGGCACTCAGCAGTATTGGTCCCTCAGCTGAATCTTGTCCTTATTTTCTTTAAGGGCTTGAGAGAAATGGGAGAGTTCTGAGAGGCTGGTTTTCCAGGGCTGTAGTGCCCTTGGTCCCACCCAGAGGCAGGCAGGGCTGAGGTGGAGCTGGGCTCAGTGCAGGGTGCCCCAGTGAGCACAGACAATGCCATCACAGGCTGCTCACCGTGCAACTTTCACCTCATGGCAGAGCTGGGTACCACACTCGCCTTGGCTGACGTTCACTGCTGTGTGACTCAAACCCGCTGTATCTGGCAGGGGTTTCCTGTATATTGACACGTTCTCCATCAGTCATCACTCTCTGTAAATACCTATCTACCCAACACAGTACAGCTGTTCCAGCCCATGAGGTATATACGAGTAAAAATGTTTAAAATACTCTTTATACCAAATTTATACCTGTTAAAAAACCCTAAAACCCACATGACTGCTTCTTTACCTGAAGGATCAGACAGCCTAACCTATCAGTTAAATACATGTTTGCTCTTCCCTTTCCGTGCCTCTTGATCTGGTTTTCATATGCCAGAAAAAGAGCATTTTGATGCTATTGGCTTCAGTCACTTTGAAAGATAAAGGTTCTGGCATGATGAATTCATATCCTTTGGGTCTTTAATCTCTGTAAGATGTTTTTTCCTCTTCTTTTATGTGGCTACAGCATGTACATTAAAATATTTTGAGTAATGTTCAAGCAACTCTGTGTTTTCTCTCTAGATTTCAGTGTTTCATGACAGACTTTGATCACATCACCATTACATGACCCAGAAAATCATTAGGTGGAACAGAGCTCTGAAGTGACACAAAACGAAGTGGGAATGGTAGTCTCCCCTTACTACAGGGCAGCTGGCACACAGCTTTGGTTCTGGGCCCAGTTTTGACACCATCCCAGCGTTTGCAGATACCACACAGGCACAAGAGCCTGATCATTATCCCACTGCCCAAGGAGTGCCAGGTCCTATGGGGCACAGGGCCTGCCAGCCTCTTCATGCTGCTGCCACCTGGCTCCTGTCTGCCCCTTCCCAGCTCCAGGCAGGGTGGCACAGCAGGGACAGTGGCTTGTCTAGCAGAAATAAGTGTGTGCAGCTTTCTGCTACTTGCACACAGGTCACCTACCAAAAATTGCCTGGCACAGACTGAGCTGGGCTGGTCCTTCAGCCCTGCCACAAGAGAAAGCAAGACATAGGGCACTGCTTAGAGAGCATTTGAACATAGGCCCTGAATCGAGAAATAGGTTCAATGGCCACAGCACTCACCTCACATGGGCCTAAGCAGGTAGCCATGGGCTGGCACTGCTGCTCCAAACTGCAGTGAGACACCAGATAGGCAAAGTCCGAGAAATTTGAACATCTGCTCCACATGAAAAAGGAGGAGAGGTGGTGGAGTGGCACACCATGCTCCAGCTGCTGCTCAGAGTAAACATTTCCAGGGAAATGGCCTCAAGCCGTGGACCCTGTACCCTGACAGCAAATGATTTCAGCCTTGCTCCTCTCTGAAGTGCTCTCAGTGCTCTCCCCATCCTTTTACCCTCATCCCCTACTATTATTTTACTTTACAGTTTTTACAGCAGAAAACTGCCCTGGCAAATTCAATGAACTGGGCTTCAGAAGCAGCAGTGACAGCAAAACACCTCATGTATTTGTAGAGCCGAGGATTGGGATTTTCTTGGCAGCGCAGCTCTTTCTTCAGAAACAGCCCAGGGAAGGTACAATCGTTATTTTAAAGCACTTTTCTCCAAGGCATCAGGTTCAGAGTTTCATTCCTGCAAAATGTTTATTAAATGTACAATATGAGGACTCTACTTTACATGAAAAACCAAACTGCTCATTGTCCTTTTCCCCACAAAAGCATTAGTGTGCTCTGAGCTGGTCTGTGTGTTGCTGGCTTTGGAAGACATACTCCTCATGTCTGTATCACTGCTGACACCAAGGATGAGACATTCCCAGGCCAAACCTAGGCCAGGCTGCCCAGTGAGGTGACACAGGAGGGCTAAAGGAGAGCTACTCTTTGCCCTCAAGACTTGCAAGATGACAGCATTTGCACTTGGCTTCAAGGTCTCCCAGCTCTTCTAATAATGATTCCAACCTGGAACAAACAGAAAGAATCAAACCCTTGTCTATGTAATTCAGCATTCACAAACCCCCCTCATCTATCCCTGAGAGCAAAATGAATTATGCACTAAAAGGATCTGGCAACTGTACAGGCAGTTAAAGTGCAAAATTTCAGTTGTGGCAGCTTTCCTGAGGGAAGCCATCAATCTGGGACTCTCCTCTCCTCCCCAGCCCCATTCATAGCCCAGAGCATGAGAAGGGTGCCTGAGTGGGGAAAACCACACAAGCTCTGAGGAACAAGCTCTAGGGCTGAAGATGGTCAGGCTTTTTGTTTTTGAAATTCAGATTTTGCAATCATTTCCAGCTCACAATGGCTGAGGCTTGCTGCTGCCGACTGCCCTTGCAGCTTCACTGCGGCAAATACAGTTCTGCTGTTCTGTGCTCCCAATCCTCCCCCTTCCACACCCTAGGAGCAAAGGGAGGAGGAAGGGCTTGCACTCTTTAAGCAGTTATTTAAGGATGAACGCAAACATTAGCTTTACTCCAGAAGCAGCAGCAGTTCTCACAGATTGCCTTCATCAGAAGCTGGGAGATCACCTGGGCTCCTGCAAGGAGAGTGCAGGTTGCAGTGCCAATGGCTCGGCTTCCATGGGCTGTCCTCCCAAAAGGCTGAGGACACTAGCCAGCTCTAACAGAGACCTGCCTTATTTGACAGGGGTAAAGTACTAGAAGTACTAAAGTACTTAGGGGTAAAGTACTAAAACCAGAAGTGCAGAAACATGAAAGGAATTTACTAATGGATGCTATTCCATTTTTCTTTCCTTAGCATTTGTGGTGCCTGGTACCAACATTTCTGTAAGAGGACAACTGAAGAACACTAACATGGAAAATCAGGGAAAGCACAGTTGTATTCTAGAGTAATGGGTAGCCTGATGAATAGCTAATAATTTCTTAATGTCTGTTTTAATATGCCATTTCTTTAGCTTTCTGACAAGGAAAAAAACCCCACACCATTCTGTTTGTGTTGCCAGCAGTTATATCCCCTCATTGCCCTGGAAGGGGAACCACGCCAAAGCAGTCACACCCAAGCAGTCCCTTCAGGTGACTAGCATGGCAAAATCCCATTGGAACTACTTGCCTTTCCAGAGAAGGAGACAGAGAAGCATAAAACTTTTTTTTTTTTTTTTTTTAGCCTACCTCCAAGGCTGATGAATCAAACCAACCGTGCTGTAAAGATCTACTCTTTTTAGGAGAAACAACTGCCGGTTCCTCATCAAAGTACAAATATTTTACTTGCAGAATAGTGCAAATAAGTAATCCAACTTCCTGCAGTGGGATTCCCACTGTTTTCAGATTACTTGTAGATTTAGGCTGTTTAAAGCAAGTCCTCAGGCTGCTTATTCACAGGTCCAATGCTTGACACAGGATAGCCTCTCTTACAGCAGCAGCTTTGGCTACTATCAGTGAAGGAAATGATCCAGAGGTGGGAATTTTAAGTTCTGACTGTTGAAAACCCAATGCCTCAACTCCTTGCAATAAAAGCTGCCTCTGACCACACATCAAGGTTAGGAAAAAAGCTTATGTCTAGCAGCATAAAGCTGCAGAGCTTTTCTAGCAAAGCATCTCATGCCTTTCCAAACACATTGGTTACCTCCACAGCTCATTTATCCTGTCAGCCACAGCCAGGCTTCTCTGTGCATGGTTGAGCCTGAGCACTGACAGCACAGGGAAGGCTCATGGCTCACGGCAGATTGACAGAGGATCTGACCCCAGCAGAAGCACTTTCAATTCAGGGCTTCAAGGCTGACAGTTTCATTGCCATAACCTGACTGCACCAGCTGTGAGCACTGGCAGCCCAAGAAGGAGGAGTGTGGTGAAGAAAAAGAAGAGCAAGACAAGAGCCATGCAGCACCTCAGGGCAGCTGGTGGCAGTTCAAAACCACAGCCAGGAGCAGGGGTGGCAGATGTGCTGGGCAAGGGAGACATTCCAAACTGCTCAGCTTCCTGCCACCAGGGAAGGGTGGCTATACAGAAGAGATGCTGCAATCTGGAGCCAGAAAGAGAAAGCAGACAGGGGAGCGCCCGTAGACTTTCCTAAATTGATTTACACTTTGGTGGCCAGAAGGGGCCCAAGCCAGACCAGGGGGCGGCAGAAATGACTCCAGAGGGCATGTTCCCCCTCCCCAGCCACTGCCAGTGCTGAGGGCAAACCTGTTGGGTTGAGATGCCTATTCCATATGGGGTTTAGTCCTACACAGCTTCACTCTCACTTGGGCAGGGCAAAGGGAAAATTTCAGAGCAAACTCAGGAGGTGCTGAGACCAAGTGATGCTGCCACCAGCCACTAGGAGACCGCAGAGGTTGCAATCATTCTCGGGATCCAAGATTCCCAAAGAAAAGGTAAAAAAACCAGCAGAGTATGGCTGCTGGAGGCCCCCATCTTGCAGACACTGGGAAGAAACTGCTGGAAGAGCCTGTTCTTACTACCCACAGCCCTGCAGCAGTGAGGCTTCGAGGCAGCAGGCAAATCACTGCCATGAGCTGCCCCCCAGTGCCACTGCTGGGCTGCAGCAGGACATGGTGTCCAAAAGCACTGGCTCCAGGCCACCCCTTGTTCTGCAGGAGAAGCCAAGGCACAGAAGAGAGAGAAAGCACTAATCCATTCTCTGAAGGTGGCAGCAGATGGCAGGGGTAGTCCCAGAGACTCCCAAACCCAGGAAACCTTTCCTAAGGCTTAGACACTGAGAAATCCTCTCCTCCAAAAATCAAAGCTAGCACCAAAACCGTTTTGGATGACAAAACTTCTTGTACAAACTGCTGCAGGTCTGGAGTAAGACTGCTTCTGAAAAGCACAGGATGTTGTCTGGAACAACTCCTGGCACAGGAGCAATGCTCTCACCCAGGCTGGCTGCTGGCCACTACAGTAAGGGCAGAAAGCAGAGGCTGGTGGCTCCTACACCAAATGGGCCAGACAGGAATTTTGTTAGAAAATATATCCTCTTGGGGACTTTAGTTTGGGAATGAGACCCTCTCCAGAGGGATTCAAGGTGTAGAAAAACAGTGCAAGAGCAGCCCTTATCAGATGCTCACAAAGAGGTGTGTTGTGCTTTTAAAGGTAAGTACCCATACTGGCAAGACTAAAATGTCACTTGTTTTATTTCAGGTGGCTTGTTACAAAATTCATTGTACTCTTCATGCACAGATGACAAAAATGAAAAATCGGTGTGCATGGCACAAGGGAGATTTTTCTTTTGAAAACACCCTTTCATCTAGAAAACATTCTTGCACCGAGTTTCCCATTTTTATTAAAATCAGGTGCATTAGGAAACAAAACCCCTTCAATTGTAACATATTGGCTTACCTGATCTTTAGCCCTTGCTGCTCAAACACAGCTTGCAAAGGGAAATATTAAAGGCAGCAATACATGATGTAAGGCAGCTCAAAACCTGGAAGAGGGACGTTCAACTGGTTGCCATTTCATAGCCACTTACTCCTGAACACTGTTACTCCCTCTGCTGTCCCATACAGCTCTGGAAACAGAAAGAGGCAGTGGGGAGACATTAAGGGATTTTCTCTGTACATGACGCCAGTGGCACAGCAGATTCACCAGAGCCTATGGTGATACTACAAAAGGCTTCATGTCAGCTTTGCATGTAGCAGTTGAGCCACAACTGCAGTTTTTATCTTCACTCGACACTGGTCAGTCCAAGCTGTGAGCCAAGGCTGCAGGAGTAGCAGGATCCCTGCACACGCAGGTGCTTGAGCTGTGCTGCCTGTCCTTCAAAGGGCAGAAGTCTAACTCCAGCACTTGCTGTCTGACTTTCACCAGTCAGCTCTTTTCTCAATTTTTAAGTCTCAAAGCTATGCACAAACCTACCCCGCAAAATAACGTAGGAGTTTCTAATGCAATCTTATTGTCCTAAAATAGAGTAATTCCCACCCTTCACTTGCATCTCCAATGTCTTTGTCTCTTAGACATTTCCCCACACAGAAATCACAACACAGGATCTATACTGAGCAAGACATCCATAAACACAAGAACACTACGCAAACTTCAGCTGTTTCTCAGAACCGCTTTCTTGATGTATCTTATAAATACTGCAGAAGAGAACAAAACTACACTTGTGTATCTGCAATTAAAACCACCTTCCCACACACTTTTTAATTGGGTTAATGAAGAACAATAAAAATCAACAGCTGAAGACACCTTCAGATGGAGCACTAGAGAAAAATACAATGATGTTTTATGGGTTTTCCAAATCAATTCATCTGGGTAAGAAATTACCTGTCTAAAGACTAATGCCAGGATCAACTCTTATTTCCAAAGCAGTGTCCCTTCCATGATTCAGGATAAATCTGAATTTTTAAAAGTTAATTTTAATAAGTCCCCCAATGGTCTTACAAATATTATGACAATTTAATTAAACTTTCAACTATGAACAAGAACTGTAAGTAACTTATCACAAACCCTTGTGACTCAGACTAAGCATAATAAACTCAGCTCTTATTAGGAAAGGCTTGATTTTGAATAACTTAACTTGGAAGAAATTCCTGCTCCATCTTGCATGCTGCTGCATAATAAATAAGGCACAGCTCAAACATTCCACCCAAGTCATATTAATCATAAAAACTCTTGAGGCAACCAGGAAATTCTTAATCCTCTTGTGAGAATAAAAATTTACCTGGAGATAACTGGCTATAATAGTGCAATGGAAACACCTTAAAGATGATGACGTGGGGGTTGTCTTCTTCTGGAACATCAGCAGCATGGAAACCTGTGTCCAGTTCCTGCTTCACAGAGCAGAAGCCCAGGCAGGCACCTGGGCAACTCACACTGCAGCTCCCTGGAGGCTAAGCCCACCAGGTCCATCACACCTGTGTGGTGTCAAATATGACAGGAAGCTCCTACTTCAGCAGTGAAGCCACGGGTGGATGAGAGGCATGGACTGACTACTGTAACACGGAGTTCCTTGGAGCCCTGGGCCCGTTTCAGCATCAGCTTTCCTCAGAATGCAGGATGGGAGGGGGTTCCCTTGGCTGCCACGATCCTGTCTCAGGCTGCTGCCTGCCAAATGGAAGACAAGCCCAGTGAGAAGTTCACAAAACACTATTCCTTAGTTAAATGAACTATGCTCACTCCTGAGAGCTGTTTTTGAAATCTTTTTAGCAAGAAGCAAAAGCTTTGATCTTTTAAAAGGTGATGCTCTGTTAACATAGCATTATGAGCTAACATACCTCCAGAGCCAAACAAAACCATTTCTTCACTCCTAATTAAATCTGAACCAGTGTCACATTAAGATGATTCTTCTCAGGGCATTACTTATCTTGCACTACTACCATTTCTGTAGCATGTGATTGTACAATACACGGAAGCCTGATGGCCCCTTTGCACTGAGGTTGGAAACATCCCGGAAGTCTGTTAGGGTGCAGCAGGAGATACTTGAAGTATTTTTTTATTTGCCAAAGGAGGCAGTGCTGAGATGTCCAAAATATTTTCTTGTCGACATATTGAAGACACCCTGTGGGAGAGAAGACTACCACACTGGCATCAGATTACTGCCTTGGAAGAGGAATCTTCTGTCTCACTCAAGAGAGGTATTTCCATGACACGTAAGTACACTTAAGTCTCCAAGTTTTGTAGACCTAAACTTTGCTAGAAACTGTGAAAGACATTCCAGGTATGCCTGGAGCCCACAAAAAAACCCAAACCCAACTTAAAATGACACTTTCCCTTTCAAACAACAGAACACTGGCTGAAACTTCTGTAGGACAGGAATGCAGCCTGCAGCTACAAGACTTCAATAGTTATTTATTTTAAACCTTATCAAATGGTGCTGCTGAACAACTAGTGCACTTATACCAGCACTAAGGAGATAAGACTCCAATACAGTGGTAGTTGGAGGGAGGCAGTATATAAGAAATCAGTCAAATATTAAGTACTTACATCTTACCTGAAAATCATTCCTTGAAAAACAACTTATGCTTTTGAAGGCCAATGCAACTATGTATTATTTTAATTTTAATGCTAGAGGAAAACAGAGCATATTTACAATGTCAACAGTTAAGAGAACTTTGTATTGCTATCCAGTTACGCTGTCTGCACAGCTTTTAGACCTGTATTAAAAATGCCAACATGAATCACATACACCTGTCAGCTGGGTGTAACCACAAACCACAGCTAAATCAGTGTAAGAAGAGTTACAGGGATAGAACTCAACAGCACTAGACTGTGAACATAGTACACACCACACAGCAGTATCATGATGTGCTCACGCCTGTAGCGAGGCACCTCAAGGCACTTGGCAGATGTTCTTACCACCTACAGCAGGAGTTGCTCCGAACTTGAAGGGCTCAGCAGGCACTGCTGTCAACCACTCTACATTGAGAGGTAGGGTATCTTGTGTTATCTTGTGCTTTCCTCCTCTGGGACGTACAACAAGGCGGACACACAAGAGGGCAGGCCCCAAGGACCACCTCTGAGCCTCAAGGCCAGCAGACAGACAGCACCTCTCCCTCCCCAGTAAGTTTCAGTCCTGCGTGTCCAGGCTGTCTGGCATTGGCTTGAATTTGAGAGGGGAACAGGGCTGGACCCCACATCACTACAGTTCACTTGTGGAGAGCTTTCCGTACCTGCAACCCTCAAATTATGCAGTACTACAACAATTTCTAATCAAACCATTTAATATCTAATTTATCAAAATAAGAAAGTAACTTGTTTTCTTTTTCACTGAACCAAGGTGAAAAAAGGTCATTGTTTTATTCAGCATCATAGTTACATAACAGTTGTCTGTTTCTATTACTAGAAAGAATTTATTAAAATAGTCCTGAAAGACATCTTTTCTTTTTCCAATGATTTCAAAACTAAGCCTTAATGCCAATTCCACAGTCACGGGTTTGATCGGTAGTAGCCAGTTATAGCAATTGTCAAGGCACAAGCTCAGCTCTGCACACCCGCTGCAGCTTGTATTGGAAAAGAGATATGCCAGTTACATCTGCACTTACAAATGCATAATCCCTTCATCATATATTGCAACAGGAGAAATTAACATTAAACACAGACTAAGAAAGGTAAAGGATTTATTTCTGATATGATTTGTAGAGTTAAATTAAAAACCTACTGAATACTTTATGTAGTAGATGAACATAACCTTAGTACTTACTTTCTAACAGTTTATTTAATGGTTGGAAGTGTACAACATGAAGTAGGCCTCACGTTTAATATTGTTCAATTTTGCTTATTGTTAGATGAGATTAAAATACAGTAGTCATCCCTTTAGACTATGGTGCAACACTGATCATGTGCCTTGATAGGTAGGAAAAATAATTCATTAAATAAATGATGATGACATAAAATGTAGGGAAGACTTTGGATTGTCTATTTTAAATGTCAACATAATAGGCAGTTAGGAATAGAACTTCATTTTAAGTGCACTTCCACATGCTTTGTTTATAATATAGCAAAAACTTCCTATCTTTTTCCAGACACTTCACTCCCTACTCTAAAGCTGTTCAGTTGAAAATGCACTTTCCCCAGTAAACTTTTTTTAAAAAAGTAACTAAAATTTCTACCCTTTCATATGCTAAGAAATGTTTCCTAATTAAAAACACAGTTTATTACAAGACATGTGAAGACAACATATAGTGAAATGAATTTTAATTGTTGTGCTGTGACTAAAGTAAAGTTCTCAAGGCTGCAATTTAACATTCCAAGTTCTCCCTTCCATCTTTATTGATTCTTAAGATTTTGCACAGAAACTCTTTGGGGGCTAGAACAGCAGTAATTGCATCACACTGTTTTTCAAGACTTCAAGTTTCAAAAGCAAACTCTTCAAAAAGTACAGTTCTTGATTTGATTAGATACAGGGACAAAAATATAGCACATACTTGAAGGTTACATGGTCTACAAATGATGGCAATATTTTCCTTGGGAGAGTACAGTTTGTTTTCTTGTAAATACTCGAAAAGGCTCAACTTCAAGCAGTAATAAACACAAGCAAAAGTGATTTAACCCTTAAAATAAATATTCAGGAAAACCTCTCTGTACATACAAGTGAAAGAATATGTAACACTTTCACGCTAAAAGAAAAAATAAAGATTTTGTTCATATAAGCAGCTGAAATCTGCTGTTCCAGCCCAATGTCCCCAGTAAAGAAGGGAGGCACAAACACAGGTGACTACTGTAGCTCACTATCTTATGGCCTTTTTGGACAGGGACATCATCACCATCATTTTTAAATCCCTTTTGTTATATACTTATTACAGCATGCCAAATCCTTTGGCATATGTGATGGCCTTCAATAATCTTTCTTTAAGCTTTTCTTTGCTTGAGTACTCCGGAAGCAAAAGTACATTAAAGCATGTGTGAGATGTAGGTAACCTGTGGGACAAAAATACAAGAATTCAGATCTTGGAACATGCAAAAGAAATACATCTCTATTTTACAAGTCCAAAAATAATGAATTTGAAGAAAAAAACCTTTTCTAATACATTCAACTTTTAGATTTAACTAGGTTAATAATGAAAAAGAACAGAATTCATTTCTATTTACAAAAAAAAGCAAGCAAAAATGTAGATTTTTTTTTTTACCTCTCTGTATCTGGGCCATTTTTGGCTATGATCATCTTTAACTTTCCAAGTCCTCCCACAGGGGCTCTGTCTGTGCCTGTTGTAAACTGTAAGAACAGTCTTTTCTGTTCATCTGTAAATGAATGGACTATTTCCCAGAATTCCCTATCAAAGAAGAAATCAAGAAGTGAATAAACTGTAAATTTTCTTTGGTATGAATAAGAATTTCAAAAGTAATTGAGCTTTGAATGTGTAATAATTCTAATCTGTCTTAACATCAAGTTGCATTCATAAACAAAACTCTCAGAATGTACTTACAATAAATGAGAATCAGAAATAGAAATCAGAAATATTACTAAACACTGCAGTTTAACTGTCTTTAAACACTAATTCGGCTGTTTTGCAGATATTTTATCATTCCTGTTTCCTAAGGAATTACACTGATTCAACAATGCTTATACCATTTCCTCTTCTCCAATGACAATAACTTGAGAAAAGTGAAATTACACGTAAGACTTTTGCATCTGCAGTACTACAAAAATACTAAATCTTACAATATTAAATTCATTATGAAGAAACAAGTAGATGAAGTGCTTTTTATCTTTACAAAATTAGAAAAAATTACCTAATAATAAGAGAGTCTCTTGTGTAGCCACCATCATATTCTGTAGTTTCTTCTAGTGCTTGAAAATCTAAATTCTGTAAGAAGATGATATTTTTAAAGATGACCACTAATTAAATACACAGGATCAAAACAAAGCTCCACTCTCTAGTGTACATTCAAAATTCTTACCCTACTTCCACAAATAAGTAATTCAATTTCCTCTGGTCTAAATAAATATTTCAAAGGAGATTCATTGGTCACCATGTGGAATCCTCTCCGAAAGGCCTTGAACTGCTTTTCTACTGATTTATTGAGTATATAGTCAGCATACAGATTGACAAATTCCTGCAAGGAAATAAACCCCAAAAAACCTTAGTGCTTCAACACATACCACTTGAAGTGCCTCCCAAAAACAAACACAAGACCCCAAAATACATATAATTCCGTAATTCTATGCAAATTATCTGAGCTCAGCTTTTATTCAGGAACACAAAAGAAGAAGTCTCAAATACTGCTCAAACAGGTCAAACATCCCACCCAGCAGCTGCATATCCACGTATCAATGCTTTCTTTAAGAGAAGCCTTTTCTGTTCACAACCACACTGTGCTATGGCAATTTTAAAAGCCTTTTAAACTTAAAAATTATAAGTGAGACCAAACCTTTGTAGGGTTCTACATAATTCTACATCCAGTATATCAAAGAACTACAGATTCTGTTCAAAAAGCTGAGCGTACCTTTCTGTTTTCATTTGTAATAGGAATTTTATCACCGTTTTCCTTTAAATCATGCATCATTGGATTGCCAAAGAGATCCGTGTGAGATATTTGAAACGTTATCATCATATCATCTTCCACACTTCCTTCATACTCTAGTAAGTCTCTCAAACTCTGATACAGAACCTAACAGAATAAGAAATGCATGTCTGTCAAAAATAAGCTTTGACAGATTCCACTGAGTAATACAAGAAGACATGAAACCACCCGCCTCAAAAAAGGGATGTTATATTCTATGACACAAGTCACCTAAAAGTCTCCCATAGCAGTTCAAACAATTATTTATTAAGCTCAGTATCTGTAAAGAGAAACAATGGATGATATTAAGATAACGAAGAAATATGGCAATCAGTGAAAACTCCCTTAAAAGAGCCTTTTAGCACCCACCAATCTTCCAAGATGCAATGGTCAAACTTGCAGTTTAAGAGCTTTTGATAATGTCTTAAGTCTTTTCAGTCTGTCTTTACTTTAGGCATCCAGAATATTTTACACTAGTTAGGGGAACATTTATGGGTTAACAACCAAAGAAACCCCTGTATTTAATATCAGATAAAATTCAGAGAGCAGGCTTTTATCTTCTACTTATTGAAAACCAAAACCAACAAGGAAGTAATCCTGAAGCAACACAGATAGGGCAGTCTTTAACATAAGAAGACATCTATAAACGAAAAAAAAAAAATAATCAAAAGTTTGGTCAGAATTTACCAAGTGAAATTTGAAATCAGCTGTAAGAATTTGCTCTATTCAAAGGAGCAACCAGCTTTCCTCCCTTAGGGAACATGCAAGTTAACAGGTAAACCTCAGCCTCTCACTGTGTGTTTCTGATTCTTCCACAGGACCTTTAGAAAGGTCCTTGCACAGAAAATCACTTGCCTTGGAACCACTGGTGGTGAGGGCTGGTGAACATCCTATTCTCTATGCTCTACAGCGTTAGAAAAAGCATTGGAAGACTTAACTACAATGAATTTCATTTTGGATTTGAGAAGCTCTGAAATGTTTAAGTCATATGAGAACACAAAGAGTTAAAAAAAGGATTATTTTAAAAGAAATCACCGTAGGTGTTAGAGGAGAAACGTAAGAGCAGAGGAGAGAAATTATAAAATGTGCTGACTGCCCTGTTCCATAGAAATACATAAACTTTTTTTTGGTCACAAAAAAATTTTATGTAATCAAAGTTAGAGGAAACTCAGGGCACTATTTCTCAACATCATTATACAGAGAAACTCGTTGAATCTAGCATGCTGTTGTATGTAGCCACCCAAAGCAGACCAGATAATGTATTTTTGGATTACACGTGCCCCATTTTCAAAAATGAAAGCCAAGTTCTTTTTAGATATTATCATTTTACTAATATTTTTTGAAAAGATGAAGATTTTGGAAGGGGTAAGCATCCCATCATTTGAAACAAAATCAAGCTTACTAGTAATTCCTACCAGCAACATGAGGGGAAGCCACTGATGATCTCTGCAGGTGGAGCAGGACCAAAGCATCCTGCACACACAGTTGTGTGCTCTCTCTCATAAAGCACATGTACAGCTCAGTGCTTGGGATTCCACTGGCTGGGAATGGGTGTGGGAAGATGAATGCTGATCACTGCTCTTATAGGGACAGTCATTAACTGTAGGATATTCATGCCTCATCTGTCTCTTGCTTTAGACAAAAACCCGTAAGAACATCACAGCTTTGCATGTTAACTCTTACTTGCACTTTTTTTGGGTAGAAATTACATCTACAAATAGCTATAAACAAGTCACTTGTTATTGGTTATTTCACTTTCACTTCCGATAGTGATCTTGTGTTCAATTGAAATGTAGCTTAAATTATTGCATGGAAAATGCACTATTAAACTTGAAGAACATAGTGAACTCACAGGATGAGAGTCTGCCAGATCACGGAAAGTTCCTTTTTTGCCCATTAGCTTCCTGTAGACAACCATGGGGAAATGTACATCCAGTATACAGTTGTTGTAAATAGCCAGTCCCAGTACTATGCCAATCAGGGTAAACTGACCCTCAGTTTCAAAAGAGGACGGATTAAACCAAAACAGTTTTGTAGACTCATCATATGTGAACATCCCTGTTAAAAAAAAAAAATAGTTGAACAATTATGGTTACAATTCAATAAAAATGGCACACAAAACATACCATTACAAACCCATTTGCCCTAGCCTTTAAGACATATTTAACCTAACATGATATTGAATTGAATGGCAAAGAGAAACTACTTACCTTAGGGTGACTGGAGCTGCTCAAAACACTGTTACTCGTATTACCACTAAAAGTCTGCAAGAGAACTATGCTACAGCATCCTGCAAAACTCACTGAAGCTGCATGTACACGAAGCTTCCATCCCCTCCACTGCTGATGAACCAGCAGCACACTGACAACAGCAATTGTGACTTTGATAAATACAGCAGTACAAGAACACAGTCAAAAACATGTGGATGAAACAGTCCTGAAGGACCCTAATTACTACAAATTGACAGCATTTCCTAAAAGGCCAGTTCCAGGAAAGAAAAGGATTAGATGCAGCCCTACTACTTAATTAGAAGCTGTGGTGATAGAGCAGGGATTGACCATCCCACATGATTTTGGAGTTAGATGCCCAACAGATTTGTTTGCTTGTTTCAAGGACCATTGCTACTGCAGCTATTACACACATCTTGACTTGAGGGGAAAATGGACCACGGCCTCACAGAAAGGCTTGCAACAGCTTGTCACGTTTAAAGGGAGTGGTTTTGCTCCTCTCATTCAGTTCACCATTTCAGGCAACCAATTTCCTGCCCAGCTCATGAGCTGAGCACTGAAGACTTCAACAAACAGCTGAACTGGCACATGCCAGAAGCTGCAGGGAGAAAATGTGAAGACAAGAGACAGGCAGAGCTCCTTACCCTTTTGGCTGTAGCACGACAAAAGATAGCTCTTGTTTATGAAACTTGTTTAGCTCTTGCTTATGAGTGCACAGGCCATAAATTATTTAAACAGAATCCACAATAAAATCCATTGCTTACCGACTAGATATTGAAATAAGATAAATGCAAACCCCATAGACTTCAGCTAAGAGAGAGACCACTCTGGATAGGTACAGTCCAAATCATCTGTTGCTTGTACAACTGTCACGATTTTCAGCAGAGCCTAAGAAAAACTGCCCCAGGCTCCTTACTCTCAACACACTGCAAGTCAGATCCATATGGTGAAGAATATCAACTACATTTCCCACAAGGATTTATCTAGTCAGCTCTTGAAAGATATGCTTGTTTACAACTTATGCAGATGTACAAACTGATTCCAAAGCCACATGAACACAAAATTACTCGAAAGACTGAAAATATCATCTTCAGTCAAGAGATAAAGACTCCCTCCTCATTCCATGTAAGGCAATAAACTGCAAGCTCATTCAAAGACTCTGGCTATTCCCCAGAATGGATTATGTACCTCAGAAAGTGACTAGGGCTGGGTCAGCCATTAGAAGAACACACAAATAACACACTGAGCCATCAGATAAGGCAGCTGGAAATCAGAAATGACTCAGCAACTCAGGCATGTATAGGCCAAACATTATATAGAATCCCATATGATCCATTTTCTGAACCGACTGAAGTAACCTCTGGATTACTGGTACATAAAGCAATGACTTGAACTTTTTGGAATATGATGGAAAAGTTAAACTGTCAAAACAAACAAATCCAGCAAATGCCTACAACAGTTTACCCAGATCCACATCTGAAAACACTTTAAGATGAAATACAGGATTTTACTCCCTTACTAAAATTAAAACTACAGTACATTAAAATCCAAATGAAACACCAGAAGAAACTAGAATTTGCAAGAAGGGGAAAACAACCGCCCTTGAAGTTATACAAAGTTATCACTTATTCACCTTTACCATGGAATACCTCTACCAGTATTTTTTTGAGGTACTGCCTCCTTTAAGTAAAACTTTAAGACAGTTTAATATGGAAATACTCAAAAAGTCAAAGAAACTATACTAACAATATACATCTCTCCAAATACACCTATTAGACGACACACATTTTAAATTCCACTTAAAGGACGTCCTTTGTTTTCTCAGGTAAAGAAAGCATTTATAAATCAACAAAAATCACACTTGGTATATCTGGTGCATATATGAATTGCTATACTGCAATGCATATACACACATATATATATATACACACACACATTGAATTCAAGCTATTTTCTGTTTTTACACATTCATGCCAAAAGCCAATAAAAACCTTTTCCCCCCCGAGTTACTATGTATACAAAATGTGTTCATACTTTAAAAATACTTTAATATGGAAGTAAAACTTAAAACATCCATGCACATCTAATCTATTACCTATCTTGAAATGCAGGGAGTAAATACACAGTGCTTGGATCTTGGCTTAAGCACACTTTAGCATTACTAAAAAAAGAGTATTTCAATACACCCACAATACTTCTGTTTAGATAAACTCAAGTTGGAAATGCATTTATTTTGTGTTGAAAATAAAAGTTCANAAACTACTTACCTTAGGGTGACTGGAGCTGCTCAAAACACTGTTACTCGTATTACCACTAAAAGTCTGCAAGAGAACTATGCTACAGCATCCTGCAAAACTCACTGAAGCTGCATGTACACGAAGCTTCCATCCCCTCCACTGCTGATGAACCAGCAGCACACTGACAACAGCAATTGTGACTTTGATAAATACAGCAGTACAAGAACACAGTCAAAAACATGTGGATGAAACAGTCCTGAAGGACTCTAATTACTAAAAATTGACAGCATTTCCTCAAAGGCCAGTTCCAGGAAAGAACAGGATTAGATGCAGCCCTACTACTTAATTAGAAGCTGTGGTGATAGAGCAGGGATTGACCATCCGACATGATTTTGGAGTTAGATGCCCAACAGATTTGTTTGCTTGTTTCAAGGACCATTGCTACTGCAGCTATTACACACATCTTGACTTGAGGGGAAAATGGACCACGGCCTCACAGAAAGGCTTGCAACAGCTTGTCACGTTTAAAGGGAGTGGTTTTGCTCCTCTCATTCAGTTCACCATTTCAGGCAACCAATTTCCTGCCCAGCTCATGAGCTGAGCACTGAAGACTTCAACAAACAGCTGAACTGGCACATGCCAGAAGCTGCAGGGAGAAAATGTGAAGAC
>VXBU01012441.1:578585-591712 GCA_013400315.1 Bombycilla garrulus | reverse complement strand
ACACACATATATATATATACACACACACATTGAATTCAAGCTATTTTCTGTTTTTACACATTCATGCCAAAAGCCAATAAAAACCTTTTCCCCCCCGAGTTACTATGTATACAAAATGTGTTCATACTTTAAAAATACTTTAATATGGAAGTAAAACTTAAAACATCCATGCACATCTAATCTATTACCTATCTTGAAATGCAGGGAGTAAATACACAGTGCTTGGATCTTGGCTTAAGCACACTTTAGCATTACTAAAAAAAGAGTATTTCAATACACCCACAATACTTCTGTTTAGATAAACTCAAGTTGGAAATGCATTTATTTTGTGTTGAAAATAAAAGTTCACCAATTGAAGTACTAAGAGTTCTTTATTTTGCCATACATCAAAGTAAGTTAATTCAGATTCCAAATCTCTCCAAGTTAGTAGCATTTTTCAGAGTGAGTAAGATTTGTCTATGGTTCTGCACCACTTGCTATAAGAATTGGCTTGCATATGGTGAAGGGCAAGGGCAAAGGTTCAGATTTTTGCTACTTATTCTGGGTACTTGATATGGATAGGTCCTCTCTAATCCAGTTAAAATAGATTTCTGGGTATTTTAGTCAATTTTCTCAGCTACAACACCAAGAACAGCAGCTTTCTCTTTTAAAATAGTCCAGTGAAACCAAATTAACAGCCATGAGCTGTTAGGATTCTTTAATGGAAGCCATTACAGGAAGTACAATGTAACATTGTATTTCACATAAAATGTGAAATTAGTATACGAACCTGGCAGATCTCATTTCTATTCTAACATGAAGTATTCTTATCATTTTATAACATTTTCATCTTTCCAGAATACCAGAAAAGCTGTACACTAAAAGAAGCATGTCCTTGCATAAATGATTGGTGCCAGAAAAAAGAATATGATGGCAGTATGACTGCTGAAGCATAAATGTAAAATTTTGGCTCTAATATATCAAATTACTATTGGTTCTTTAACTATAATCAAATTGGACACTGCTGTCACACTCTGGATCTGCAGAACCGAGACTATCAGATTTATTAAGCTGGAGGAAGTGGCGGAAATAACTCAAAAATTCCCCATAATCCTACTCTTGCTTTATTGCAGCAGCTCCTCCTCTTGGGTTTGATTACTAATTCTAGAAGCTAATCACAAAGCAAAGTGAGGAAAAAGTGAGAGAACAAAGAAAGTAACCCTGCAAAGAAACCTGCAAACTTGTTTGTATCCAAACAAGTAATAATGGTTCTCATTAACTATACACAGTTACTCCTCCTTCAGGAGGATGACTGCTGACAACACAGTGAGCCTCAGTGTGTGTCAAATACTCTCCTGACCATCCATGAATCTGGAGAGCTTCAGACAGAAGCAGCAGTGGATACAGAAAGCATAGACATAGAACAATCCAGTTTGGAAGATCACCCAGGCCAACCCAGTGTGAGAGAAATCTGTTAAATCAGTAAATTATTATAACACATACCAATATCTGGATTGAAGATTTCTTCCACAACCAGTTGAAAAAATTCTTTGGAAACACCTCCTTCATCTACCCCTTGCTCTCCTTCAAATTCAACATACAATTGCTTCTTCAAGTCTGCAGGATTTTCCATGGCAATCATCTCTAGCTATTGAGTGAAGAGACAGAAATATTGCATTAGTAAATCTATGTATTAGAATAGTTTAATATCAAATAATAAACCAGAAGTACCCTCCAAATTTAAGAAGAAAGCAAGCACAAATCACAACAGTAAAAAAAGAGAATAAGAGAAATCAATAGTAAGGCTAAACCACTCTAAGCATGCTTTAGAATCTGGGGATTAACAGCAAGAAACTTACCACAGAACTGATCTGTCAGCCCATTAAAGCTCACTGGTTGTTAGCATTCTCCATTTCTATTCTTTTAAGCACTTATTTAAAACAAGTTATTGTGTTGCACACAATTCACAGGAAAAGGAAGAAAACAAGATGTATTACTGGGATAATTAAATTCATCTGACAATGAAGATTCTGCAATATGATCTACATGTTTGACAATAAACAGCTTTGTGAAGGGATTACACAGATATGTTTCCAGAGTGGGAGACAGAAAATAAGTCTCTGATGAGTAGTTGCATCTCTCAAACAAAGAGCTGGGGAAAAAAAACCACTAAAAACAAAGAAGTATTACAGTCAAATCAGCCCCTTCTCCTTGACCCTAATGAGGAAGTCTCAAAACTCTCTTGCTTGTATTTCTTCAGTGCCTCTAAACAGATCTACTGCACTGCTGCTATGAAAGTGAAAACTCAGTAAAGGCCACATAGAAAGTCTGTCATTTTACAAGAAAGGGTTTCAAGTCTATATAAAGGCCATTAGAGGCCACAGACTCACCAAACAGTTTGAGTAGGAAAGGACCTGGAAAGATTATCTAGTTCCAACCCTTTTGCCACAGGCTGGGACACATTCCAGTAAACCAGCTTGCTCAAAGCCCTGTCTAACACGGCCTTAAACAGTTCCAGGGATGGGACAGTCCCAGGTTCCTGGGCAACATGCTGGAGTGCCTCACCACCTTCACAATAAAGAATTTCTTCTGAATATGTAATCTAAACCTCTCCTCTATTGCTTGAGTTCATTTGCCCTTGTCCCATCACTACATGCCCTTTTAAAAACTTCCTCTCCAGACCTCATCAGCCCCTTTTAGGTCCTGGAAGTTTCTATACGGTCTCCCAGGAGCTTTCTCTCCTCTGGCTGAACAACCCCAACTTTCCCAGCCTGTCTTTACAGGAGAGGTGCTCCAGCCCTCTGATCATTTTTGCATCCCTCCTCTGGACTCAACCCAACAGGTCCACATCCTTCTTAATCTGGAGACACAGAGCTGGATGCAGCATTCCAGGGGGGAGTCTCACAAGAGTAGAGTAGAAGGGGACAGTCTCCTCCCTTAACTTGCTGACCATGCTGCTTTCAATGCAGCCCAGGGTATGGTTGGATTTCTGGGCTGTGAATGCACACCGCCAGGTTCTTCACTTGCTTACACCAAAAAAATATCCTTTCAAAAAATCAGAAGTTAAGCAAGAATATTTTGCAGCTGATAAGAAATACACTATTTAAAAGCATAAACACACTGGTTACACTTATGCAGTACAATTAGACTAAACACACCTGTGTGGCAAAGAAAACTCAACAGCAGCAAGTAAGGGCACAGATGTACCTGTATACCCCTCTACCAAGACCACATTACTTGAGAGATTCACCTCTGATTTGGACTACTGCAAACTGTACTTACCAGCAGGTGTCCTTAACATGCTAATAAACCTTACTTTTTATTTCACTCCCCTACTTTATCCACACATGCCAACACTCTTTACAGCCCCGCATTTTACTACAGAACTGTAAAGTAAAACAAGAACAGAACAGAGAAGGTAAAGGCAGCAGTAATGACACCATTGACTCATGAAATCACACGACCAGCAAGACACATTTTCTCCTGCTAACTGCCAAGTCAGCCAGGCATGATCCAAGCAGCACAGCAGGGCAGGATGTGTGACAGAGGTAGGGGGGTTATCATAATGAGTCTGAAGACTGAAGCACTCCAAGTAAAAGGAGCATGTGGAGAAAAGATTGCATTACCTGGTATTGAAAACTAAATTTGGAAAGAGAGGGAGTGTAACTTCATAGCATATAAATCTCAGTTAAAAAAGCACAAAGGCAAGCCATGAAGACCCCAATAACGACAGCAAGTGAGATCAGTCTATATTTCAATCAGCAAACCACAACATTTTCTGAAAAACTTAGTTATGTACTACCTAAACAATTTGTATAAAAAAATTCTCTTCCTAGGACAACAATGGAGCTTAAGCCATGTTCCAAGTACAGATTGCAACTTTAGAAAAACAGAGAACTAGCAATTATTTTAAACTGTAAATACAGGTTAAATGTTCAAGCTGGACAGACAGAAATCCTCCTATTTGGATCCCTTCCACTGACAACCAACGGCAATAAAGCTGTGGTTTTTCTTCTCCCCAGTCATGACTTTGTTGGCTTTGTAGTCTTTACCACCAGTAATTTACTATGTTGCGTGCTTTATGAATTTTCATGAGTTCTGAGAAAGCATATGTTGCCTCTGCACTTCTTTTGGGACAGCAACCCTGTGTCATAGTGTGAAGACTCTTGTGTTACGGAAATGCACTAAGGAAAGTTTGTATGGAATATAAATAAGGAATAAGGAATGTTCATATTTACACATATAGAGCAGTTAAAGAAATTTCAAAATGACTTTTTGGCTGACAAAAACAGCCTATAAAAAAAGAGGAAGGAAACAGTCTTAGTTGAGCAATGCAGATTAGAACAGCACACTGGATGTCTGCAAGGGAGTAAGATAAAGGATTACCCAAAAGCCAGTATTTTGAGCAAAGCCTGATGCTCCTTGAAGTAGATTCTATAAGCAGGAAAATGCTGCTAAGCTGCTCAACACAAAGTTATGGGTTTAGCTGCTCCTTTGAGTATCTGTGTCAACACTGATGCCTCACAATAAAAAACAAATGCAGCGGGCAACAGCAGCAAACACAACAGTAAGGAGGCACTGGACACTGGACTTTAGCAGAACTGCAGCAGTGTTTCTATGGCAGGGAAGTACGAATTTCAGTTATTGCTGTCTGACTCTTGGGTTTTTTGGGGCCTTCGTTTGTTTGTTTTTAATAATCATAGCTACCTCAACCTTGTCAATGTAGATGCTGCTAGATAAACACAATCCAGCTGTGTGAATTACCAAAGTTACAGACGTTTTTTCCTGTCATGATGGTTTGACTGGCCACATCACTGAAATAAACATTGTTTTCCAGGGACTTCCTAAAAGGCAGGTGTGTAGCATGTCTAAAGCAGCAGAAGAAAGTATTAATTGAAAAGCTGAAAGCTGAGAGATGATGTCATAAAGAATATCTGTATTTTGTTTGCTGAAACACAACAATGTACCACAACTTAAGACTTGACTTTGATTTTACTTTGTTTACAGAATAACACTGCTTTCCTGAAAGACAGGAATGTTCACTGAATGACAGAATTATGACAACATTTAAAAGCTTAATGTAACACCAGAGTTTGGTCACCTGCTTAAAATTGATAGCAGCTGAACAGCTATGCGGTTAAAAAAGATCACAAACCACCCTGAGTTCTAACATAACACAAAAGGCAGAGGCAGGAATACTTTCCAAACTAGACAGCAAAAATGACAGAGCACAGCTAATTTCATCTAGAAAATACCAGTGACACATCATGACATACAAAAGTCAACATGTTTTTCTAAGAACTGGCATGGAAAGTAATATTCACAGTGACAAAGCAGCCTTTTCTCCAGCTGTACCTTACAGTTCATGTATTTGGAGCTTGCACACATCAACAGTCACATGCTCAGCATCCAACTAAGGTGTACCAGTGCTGACATTTTCACCTGAACATACAAACTTCAAATTGGTCCGAAAAAACGTCAAATGTCCTGAAGTACTTTGCTGCTAATACAGGAGAGAATCTGCCTATTGGGTTCAGGTGTCACAGAAGAGTTTTGGTCACCAATACACTCAGCAGAGTCATTTACAAGCAGGAGAGGATTACTGCCCACTAGCTGTCTGCATTCCATGTGAGATCTGTCAAAGTGAGTTTCTAATTTGCAAGCAAGTACAAGCCCGATGCTGCTGAAGGAATCCACCATGTTTTCACTTGCAGAAGTTGTGTGTCATAACTCACACCCTTTAAATTACTGCTACCTGAGAAGAACGACACATTTAACCTGGGCCATGTGGTGGGGTAAGAGTAAACTCAGAAGGAGGAGATGAAAGAAACAGCTCTTGGGGAATGAAAAGGCAGAAGAGAGGATTTAAGGATATATTTCCTTTCATTACTACCACACTCACACAGCGTGAGTCAGCAGTACAGCTAACCTATTAAACCTGCTGGACAGAAAAAAACATGTTAACTGCTTTCATGAACTGCAAACTGAGCTACCAACTCCCACATATATGGGTTCCTTAAAAAAAGTGGAGACTAAAGTGTTACAAACTCTAACATTCCACGCTTGTCCTCAGGTGACTTTTCAGACTAGCATACATAAAAATAACTATACAAGAAGGATGTAATACAAAGAAAGATGTTTCATTAAATAATTCCCAATAATAAACGAAAAATTCAGCTTCTGAGGCAAGTTTCATACATGCAAAGAAATCAAACAAGGAATTTGTAAATAAAATTTTCCCTTAGATGCATGTGTTTTAGGGAACTAAGAGTTTCTCAATAAGCATCTTTAAACAAGATAATGCCTTAGAGGTATTTAAAAAGTATTGCTTCAAATTATTAGTAAAAGGAAAAAAGTCCTACATTAATAATAGTAAGAAAAACCCCCCACACTTACAAGTGCTCATATTTGCTTTAATGAAGTCCTAGAAGTGTGGATATCTACATATTGCACTATAAAAACTAAAATATTAAGTACTAATAGGAGAAAAACAGCTCAGTAATGACTTCATCGGCTCAACTAATCAGCAGAAAACCAGTATTTACTGTATTTGCAAAAAAATGTGAAAGCTGGTCAATATATTTGTTTGAAAAATATTCAACATCAATATGGAAAATATGAGTAAGACTATCTCAAACCTCGTTTTAGTCAATATTCTTGAAAATGCTGTTATCAAGACATTATCCGTTATTCCGTAGATATTCAAGAAAGTCTTCACTGACTTTTCTGTGAAGACACAGGTCTAGTGACATAAATAGTAGTTACAATTCAAAATAGTCTGTAAATATTCAAACCTCTGAAGTTAAAAAAATGAAATTCAAGGGTAATTATGTTGGTACTCATAATTAATTACCTGTATATTAAGCAGGTTCAGAAACATTTTGTCACTGAACAGATTGAAGAGCACATTTTCACTACTGAAGATTATTATCTTTGAAAAATTGTTCTAGTATTTTTCAGTGAGATCCTTCCTAAATTCAATACTGTACGCCCAAAACTGCAGCTGTTCCTGATGTAAAGTCATCCGGTGCAGCTTTCACTTAGGTGTGACACTGCCAGTACTGCTACTCATGGTACCCATCTAAGATTCCCATCAGAGACAGAGTAAACTGGTTTAAGGCTTAGGACATGAGACTAAAGATCTTCCTCCAAACCTATTTCAGACCAATTAGGAAGTAATTGTCAAAATGACTAAAATCGCTTCTCAACCAGTTCCAGAGGGTATCAGTTACAACAGCACACAATTTGCGAACAGATCAAGCACTCTCTGATGAAAGACAACAGTGTGGAACAATATCTCCCACTGAACAGCTTCCCAGCTAACAGCACAACTGCAGCTTAGAGATTTCCCGAGATCTGTGTGTGGCTCATACCAAAATGACTGTAATGTCCACTAGCTTTTGATGGATCTTTCTTTCATGAAGAGTTACAGGTCCTGGACAAAGACACCCACTATCTTAAGGTACACAGTGTGCGAAATAAAACGTAATTTTGCTTATGTTAGGCTTGATTCCTCATAATAAAACTAGGGGCTACAAGTTGAAAAAGTCAGTATTTCTCATTCAACTTCTCCATCCATCCTTTATGCTCTCTCCATCATCTTTTTTGTCCTTAAGGGGACTTTTCAGTTTCTTTGAAGAGACTCTGAGCTTTCCAAATGTATTTCTACTGCATCCTTTCTGATGTTAAAATGAGAAGAAACAATGAAAGAATAGGCACACTGTGGTCAACAGCAACATTAGAGTGTTCCATTCACTAACACTTTCTGGGGAATACTTTAAATATATTCCTTGAGCAATAATACTTTGTATAATCAGTTAAGACATATCAGTAGTTAGAAGGTGGACTCTGGTCCCACTTCATACAATACAACACAATTTTCCCTACGTCCACATCATCCCACAACAGCTACATTGTAACATCTGTTTGAAATCCCACATACTCCCTTCCTCCACTTCGGATGGCACGTCTGTGTTCATTTCCATTTTACCGAATATAATAATTTTCCACTTCTGAGAAATGCCTGGGCTGCACTTGGTCTTGTTGGCTACCACTACAGTTTAGTTCAGACTACCTGAATTTAGAACAATTTTATCTTTTCCCTTTATTTTCTGTCCCAGAATAAACAGTTTAAAATCCTTACTTTCCTCGGGGCTATGACAGTCACATCACTGTAACTTAGCATCTCTGACAGCTTAAATTAACAGCCATAGGAGGAACCATGGCAACTGCCCAGGCATGTAACTCAGGCTGCTATGCTGAGCAAGGGCTGCTGCAAGTGCATCAGAATTTAGATTAGTATGTTTGAGCTTAATCTGACTTAAATTTCCTAAACTGCCTACAGACGAAGAGCATGCACAGCAGTGACTGCTCTGGCTCCATTGCAACTTGATGTTGTCCACAAGCTTTTTAACTTACATTAAATATATTTTTTTCTTGTCCTTAAAGGTTTCAATTTTCACAACAAGCAGTATGTGAAAGAATGCCTTCTTTCATATTTATGGACTCTCCTTCTTATTATCAGCAAAAAGAGGAAGGTTTGCTTTTGCTCTGCTGGAATTGACATTGAAATTAACATTCAATTTGACATTGAAAAGAACATCCTAAAACTAGCTCTTATGCTGTTTTAGCTCATCCTCTCCTAAAGAGAAAGTATTATCCCTCCCTTTTTTCCAGTATTTATGTGCCCAAAGCTGAATATTTAGAGAATAAACTCCATTACAATAATATGACAAAACATAACTGGACACAACTGCAAGTCTGATAGGTAGTGAAATTACAAAGAGTATTCTTAAAAATACTGGTACACAGTATTTTTATATTTATTTGACTAATATAAATTTGAGTTTACAAACAGAAGCCATTTCTGCACTGCAGAAATTTAATTTTTTCTTTTGACACTGAAGACAAATGTTTTCCCTGACAAGTTGTAATATCAGCAATTCCCATGAAGCAGCTGGGAATTCCTAGGCACACAGAAAAATCAAGGTAGGAGGTCATTTAGGGCTCTCACAACTGATCTTCACGGCAGTTAAAGTCATTAAATTTAACTACAAGTAACAGCTGGGCTGAGAGGCAAAATCAGGTAATGTCCCGAAAAATCTCTCTAAACACCTCTCTGGGTTTTCAGTGACAAGTTTCAAAGCCATGAGTAAATTTAAAAATTTGCAAACCTTGTGCTTTAATAATAGAACACGGGAAAATGAGTTTTTGAAAATTACCAGCTTTAACAAAGGCAAAAATAAAAGGTCCTAAAATTAAAGAATATATATGAACCTATTTACTGTAAAATAGCTGGTATCTTGTATGATTACCCGCTTCCAAAAAACCATGAAGAAATGGCTTAAAGTTTTAATTTAAGAAGTCAGCATATTCAGAAACAGGCTGCTCTCACAGTTCTCTGGTATTAACAGGTCTGTCTTCCTTTCATATTGTACCAGTATTTGCAACAAATTAAAATAATGCCTTGTTTCTAGAAATTTTTAAGTCCGCAAGAAGAGTACTCAGCTAAAATGTTTTAATTCTAACTTCCATCTGATAATCCCTACCATCAGAAGACGATCCAGGACAGTGCAGAGGACAAATAAACAGAAGTTGGTCACTCTCACAGGACCAGATAATGGGGAATAAGAGCTATCTGAGACTTTAAAACATTTAAATCCACAACCACTCTGAGCAGAAGTAGTTCTGCTGAACACAGAAATCTTCAGCATCATGCTTAGAATGCAAACACTAAAGCTATTTGAGATTCTTCTAGAGGAAATCTAGTACATCTGCACTCATAGAGAGTCCTTTTCAGTTATTCCAAGCCCATGAATTTTGCACGAGTCAGAGCCAACAAACCCAAGCTCCACAATGCTGGGGGACTTACCCGGACAAGCGCATCGTCGATGATGTGATCACGTCTCACCTTCAGCCGCAAATATGGGTTGAGCTGCTGCCCTTGAACTAAGCTGTAGAGCACAGTTATGCGTCTTTCACTGTACATCCGGATTCTATTGTCATAATACAATCCCAGGTTCTTGGTAACAGCATTCAATATGAAGGGACAGGTCATAAATGAGAATTTATTTTCTGTTTCTACTTTGAAGAAAGTGTAGTCTTTGTCCATTTCTAGAACATCATTCAGTGGTTCGTTAATAAATTCTTCAAAAGGGATAAGTGGTTTTCTGCAATCTATAGTTTTAACACCAAGTTCAGTTTCCAGTGGGTCTACTCGAGGACCTTTTTTATTTCTTCTTTCCTCACCCAACAGCTCTTGAAGAGTTAGTTCACTTGATTCTGGGATGGGCTCTTCATCTTCCTCTTCGTTATGATCTGTATCCACATCCCCTCCTACTACATTTGCATAGTAAACCATTTTCAAGCACTTTGAAGCAGCAACAACAGCATCATCATCATTCACTAGGTTACGACTATTGAACTCGTTGCTTATGACTTTGTAAGTAATAAGCTGCTGAAATGTTTCCATCATTCTCCGAATTTGATCTGCTCTGTACTTAGACCACAATCTGACCAGTTTTGCTTGAGCTGCAAGGGGCAGTTTGCTCATTGCTTTGCAAAACAACGGTAGAGCCATTTCCAGATATTCTGGGCTATGAAGATTGCCATTCTCCATAACGATAATAAACAAATTCAGATAGTTAGGATCCCGAGAGTACACATTATGGTAAGTCAAGTCACATTCCACATTAGGTGACAAGTACACAAGTGCATTTAAAAAGGCAGTTTCTATTTTTTCATTAGAAAGTAACCTATCATAGACCCGTCTGACTGCTTCAATATCTACAGACACTTCATCTGGGCCTAGTTTTTGGAGGTTATTATCTCCCTGTGTGTTATCACCTATTCTTGATGATGAAGATGACGATGCACCAGAATCCTCTTCCATAGCAGCAGCTGAACAGGCAGCTTTTTCCTTTTCATCTTCATCTTTGTCTTCATCCTTTCCTTGAAGAGACTTGAGCTCCTCCTTGGTGTGCTGCTTGGTTTTTCGGAAACTCTGCACCAATGCTTCAGCACTAGAAAACACTCTCCCGATCACCCGGATTAAAGGAGAATAATCCTCTTTTTCTCGACATAGTTCAAGAATTTCGTATATCTTGTCTTCTGTTAGAAAAGTCACATCTATAAAAAGATAAAGATGCTAGTTTTATTAAGATAAAAACTAAAAAGATAAAATACTTCTGATTTGCCCTACCAAAGAAATCTTTGTCATATCATCACTGAAAGTGCAAAAACAGTGTCAGTGCTGAACAAATTAAAGACAGATACTTTATAATTTCACTATCATGAAAAATCACAATTTCATTCACGGACTCTGTAAAATATTTTATTCATGGATGTCAATCAGAGAATGTGCACAATGGTGAAACTGTTTTGCAGCCAATTAACTACATTTGGTAGTTAAAGTACTGTATTGTCTAAACAAGTGCAATCAGTAAGAGGTTTAAACTTTAAAAGACTTAATGAATAATGCTGCAACAATACAGTCTTTTGGTAAATCTGTACAGTTAATGTGTAAGTCATTAAACTAAACAAACTAGACTGTATCAATCTCATTTTTCAAACCAGACCTTGAAGAAAAGACTCAATCACTTGTTTTGTTGTATGTGAATAGAAATGTAAGATTTCTTATTTCTCTTTTTAATGCTTTCTGCAAACGTTTTTAGATTAAACTGATGCCTGAAAACCCTCCCAAAATCCTCAATATAAGCTCTGAAATTTATGCTGCCCTCTAAATTACACACACTGCATGGCATGTAGATTATCTCTTTGTACATTAGGCCTCACTAAGATAACGAACTTGGGTGTACTCATCAACGTCTTATTCAGATGAACAAGATGGTTTATCCACATCATCTGCTCCAAATACATGTCTGTTCTCCCTCTCCCCAAACTCCTGATACAAAATAAGTCATTTGAAGGGTCCATTTGTTATTTGAAATCTTCCTTTCTCTTTAGAAAAAAAGAAAGAAAACATTATTTATAGCTTTCTATGTTACTTCTCAAACAGAACCCACAGATGCTTTCACATCGGGTGATGATTTACAACAGGATTACCACATGATCAGACATTCCAGTTTAAACAGATTCTTCTGAACTGACACATAATTTAGAACTAAAACAGAATATGTTTAATAGCATCTCTAGAAAACATCTCAGAACTGTATTCCATGCTAGAACTGCAACCATGCTAGAATTACCTACTTCTGCAGAGTACATAATTTTAATAAAGATGTTTAATAAAGATGTTGTACAATAAAGCATTTTGAAATGTGATTACCTACACTGCTACTCATTCCAAGAAATCATTAAATTAAAAATACAAACTAGATTGACTTCCAATCTGAAGACACTGACAAAGTTCAAAACTAAAATCCGTCCTGTTAAAAAACCAGCTCTATTGAAAACACTATGAAAGGATTCAAGCTTAGTGCAACATTTATTTTTATTTGATGCAGTGTGTGCTCAGGAAACAAAACTTGTCTTAAAGAAGTCTTAATTTTCTTGCATTAAGAGAAATTTATCTGCTGATACAAATGGTATTCCATTACATGGTTCCTCAAAATGACGACCACAGTCTTAAGGTCACTGACTCTGGATCACAGACATTATTTACAGTATAAAAATTATCAACACAAGTTGACAATTTAACAATATAATAAATTTCAGACTTCCATACCTCAACGAGAATTCCTCAT
This sequence comes from Bombycilla garrulus, assembly GCA_013400315.1. Classification (NCBI taxonomy): domain Eukaryota; kingdom Metazoa; phylum Chordata; class Aves; order Passeriformes; family Bombycillidae; genus Bombycilla; species Bombycilla garrulus. The sequence continues at coordinate 579,029 of VXBU01012441.1, read as the reverse complement.
TCACTCTTTTAAAGGTTTTAGTATTTCAGGAACTCCAGAAAAGTAATTCAAATTATTTCTGAAGGGTATCTCTTTCAATTTATTTAGAACTTTCAATCCCATGGCAAATAGAAAAACAAGCTATACATCCTTTTCCTTGGCTTTGCTAAACTTTGCTGCAGATTTCCCAGGAACTGTTGTAGCGAAAAGACCTTAAAAAATTCAGAGAGCTAGATTCCTTAGACATGACTCAATTCCAAAGGTAACCAAGCCTCAGATGAGCTTTCAGAAAGCATTGATGCCCTCTGTCAAAGAAAGGTCAATACTTGTGATGCTCCAAGAGAGGAAGTCTGAGTCACTGCTGTAGCCAACAGACTGTCTCTGGAGGCAGGCTGAGAAGACTCTTAGGTACCTGCCTTTGGGAGAGGGGACGGTAAGACAGAATAAGGAAATTCTGTATCTGAA
>VXBU01012441.1:546984-578567 GCA_013400315.1 Bombycilla garrulus | reverse complement strand
AAAAAAAAAAAAAAAATCAAGAGACAAATCACAAAACAGACTTAATGTCCCACTTGCTCATCTAATACTACACGGCCTTCCCTTTCCCCTTCCTAGTGTTTGCCTTCTGCTTATTCAGATCATAAATAATTTGGGTATAAATTTATCTTTGCATCAGATAAAGAAGAAACAGATACTGGGTCACTTATAACAGTACTATGTTTTATTGCTAACTGTGTAGGGTTTTATAAATCTTTACTGTAAACAATTTCACCTTTTTTTAGCTAAAATAAATGAATCTGGACTTGTGTTTATAGCACTTTTTGCCACAACACTTAAAGATGGTCTGCTCAAAGGTTAATGGCCTTAAAAACCATTTGGCCTGGTTTCTGGACAAGTTTGCATCACAGGTTTTGGTGACAACTAACATTATTCTATCAGCATGTATTTACTATTAGAGATATTTTGAAAAGGTAAATAGAAGTAAGAAAACACATGCAGAACAATATTTGATTTTACACTGGCTTAAAATATTGTGCTTCAACATTTTTTATCTTAGTGAATGTAGGCCTATCACCTACTGTATCATTTTTTTATCTGTTAAGTTTCTTAACATAGAATCTGAAATTAGTTAAAGTATAACTTTTATAATTTAACTGCAGAATAATTACGAAACTAGCAAACTGAAACAGTCATACAACAGCCCATAAGGCTTTTCCATATTTGCAAAAATTATTAGTCTTGTGAGACAACAAATGCATGTCAGTTTTAACAGAGATGTGGTTGAGATCCAGATTTGGAATCAGTGTTCAGTATTAATCCATCCATTTTTCTGAACCTATAGTAAAATATTCAATTGTCTAATACTGTATTTTACAAAAGTCAGCAGAACACTGGCAGAGTGAATTCTGTTGGCTTGTACTCATGCATACGAAATGTGTTTTATTTTAGGAAAACTGTAAACATCTTACCTTTAAAGTCATCTCTTGGGCCTTGCATTTCCTTCTTGTTCATTTTTCTGTCAGTGCAGGAATTGTTATGGGCACCTTTGGAATTGTTTTCTAGGTAAGCTGAGCTCGTTCCTTTCTTGGAGGGATGAGGATCACAGAGTTTTGCATTAATCTTATAAAGCTCGAGGGCCTTAATGGCTGCTGCATTGTTATCCATACGGAGAAAAGTTGGACAGGAAGCACAAAATTCATTCGTGCAGGCTTCATTTCCACAGCCCTCGGTTAACTGGTGGTAGTAGCGCTCTATTAGATGCTTTGCAGCTGCTCGCTTCCTGTAGCAAACATTCAAACAGTAAGTACAAGGATTAGTGGAGCTTTCATATACAAAGCTCATTCAATAGCATCAGCAAGGCAGAGATTAGTCAGGCACTGAAACACAAGATTTCAGAGGGAACACATCAGAAGATTTTTTAAAATGCAGGATTCTCATCTCGACAAATGCAAATATATTTAACACACAATTTAATTAGTGAGTTCTATGCAAGTAGAAGATAAATCCTCTTTATGCATCATTTTCAGCTTTATATGGTAGTACTACAGGGGAGACAATCTCGTACACTTCTGAACAATCTCAACTGTGGCTAAAAAAGAGTAATTTGGATGCAAAACAAGGCTGCAACTGAAACAGACCTGGATGCTGTATGGGTGTTGAATGTAATATATAGTACTGAGGCACAGCTGCCACCAACAGACACAAGAGGCATGAAACACAAATAATTCAGACATTTATTTAGCAATACAACCAGTACTACACTATTTTACCCATTTTAACAAGATTCCAGATGACTAAATTATCATATCTAGTCAAACCCGTACAAAAAATATTCCTTGATTCATTAAACTGATACTAAAAACACAATTACAGATGAACTCAAGGCTGGATATATTTCTCCTCAGCTTAAATAAATTATATGGTTGTATAAATAAAAGGAAAGAACCATCCCAGAAAGTGCTATCTGCAAAATCCTTCTGTTTCTCCTGCCATTATAGGTGGCAAATACGTATTCTGAAAAACCACAGCTGTATCACTGTACAAGTCAAGTGCTCAGTACTATATATATGCACAAAAGAAAATGGAACTGCCTTATTAATAAGGTCACAGACTTCTACAGAGACATGCAAATAGTAAAGAAATCACTGGAAAGCTGCAAGGACAAGAGCAGCTGCATGCAGCATCAATAGCACCATGTTTGACCAAATTTCAGTAAGAAATTCTCCAAAGCTTGACTTCATTTAAAATAAGTTATTAATGAAAATTACCAACTATGAAAGATTTCAAACATTCTGGCCAGGTTTAACACACAGGCCTTTTATGGAACTTCAGTGATATAGAACTATAAAGATCAGAGCATCAGAAATTGTGATATGAACTTAAAATTGCCTTTCCTCATGTCAATGCATGCACAGAACTAGTACTTCAGAACTGAAGTGCTAAACCCACTGGTACTCAGCACTTACTGCACCTCACTGTTAATAATGGCTGGTTAAACAGCAGTTTCAAAGCAGCTCCTTTAAAAGAGAAAATGTTCTGAGAGTGACTACTGAGGAGTATATTTGTCAGCAATAAAACCTCTGCTTCTTTCTTTTCAGCCTTCAAGATCTCATGATCCCAGAGAAGAAAATATATCTTACAAGGAAAACAATTACTTTGATGTCTACTTGAGCTTTCAAATGTCCCAGTACAGTTCCAAGGAAAAAAAACAAAACAAAACAAAACAAAAAAAAAAAAAACAACTGAGGAGAAAGGTTTCCCTGGCACCTTGATATGGATGTGGAAAGAAGAAGCATCATGAGCAATACCATTAAAACCATTTCTGTGTAACAGGGAATAGCTATATTCTAATCTAAGGGAAGAGTTCTGGTCTCATATTTTTATATGTAGACTTCAGAAAATCAGCCTCTCTCCATGTACATCTATAAATAAGGGTTTCTTTTTAATCTTGTCATTAATACTTCAGCTATCAGTATAGAGACTTTAAGAAAAACCACACAATCCCCCCAAAGCAACAGCATTTTAATGCAATTTGCACCAGTAAATTATTTCAGAGACAACTATTTCTGAATGCAAAATTTCATACTTTGATCCTGAATTTCAATCATTCCAGACCTCCAGATTTAGAGTTTCACCTCCAGTGAAATATTGTAATTTGTAAGCATGTTAAGTATTAAATATGAAAAAGCTGAATTTTTACACCTAAGCTGTGGCCACCAACATGCACATCTTTCTAGCTTAGACATCTAGTTTGAATAAAGTTATATCAATGTATAAACACTGATAAATTAACAACACATTTTATCATCTTAAACAGCACTCCACTTTAATCAGGGCATGTGTGATATGCCAGCAGATAAAGCTAAGGTTAGACTCATTTCTAACAATTAACTTCTGAAGGACTCAATATTTTGTTTGCTTTTTGTTTTTACCTATCAATCACGTCTCGAACATTGCCTATAATAAGGCTGTTTCTACAAACACTTTTGAGTTGTGGTTGGAGACTCACTGACTCAAGTTCTCTGAAACTATTAGAGACAGAAGGTCTGACAGAAGGCTGTATTTTTATTTTGTTTTTGTTTGTTTGTTTTTTTTAATCAAGTATGGAATTGATTTAAAAGCAATTATACAATAGTAGTAGAATACAGCAGTATTACGATTTCATAGAATATCCTTAGTTAGAAGTGACCTACAAGGATCATCAAAGTTCAACTTCTGTCCCTGCACAGAACCATCATCAAGAACCACACCACGTGCCTAACAAACACTTCTTGAACTCAGGCCTGGTGCTGTAACCACTTCCCTGGGGAGTCTGTTCCAGTGCCCAACCATCCTCTGGGTGAGGAACCTTTTCCTAATATCCAACCTAAACCTTCCCTGACAGTTTCATGCCATTCTCTTGGGTCCAGTCACCACAGAGAAGGGATCAGTCCCTGTCCCTCACCTTCCCCTCATCAGGAAGCTGTAGACCATGATGAGTTCTTCCCTCAATGTTCCTCTCCAGGCTGAACAGAACAAGCCGCCTCAGACACTCCTCATATGGCTTCCCTTCAAGGCCCTTCACCATTCCTGTAGCCCTCCTTCAGATGTTCTCTAGTAGCTTTGTATCTTTCTCATACTGTAATACCCAAAACTGCACACAGTATTCAAGGTGAGGCCAGCCAGTGCAGAGCACAGCAGACAATCCCCTTCCTTGCTTGGCTGGCAGTGCTGTGCCTGCTGCACCCCCAGACAGGGTTGGACAGGGTTGGCCCTCCTGGCTGCCAGGGCACTGCTGACTCATGTTTAACTTGCCACTGACCAGGGCCTCCAGGGACCTTTCTGTGATGCAGGTCCCAGGAGCACTTGTATTTGTTTAACTTCATGCGGTTGGTGATTGCCCAACCCTCTCGTTTGATGAGGTCTCTCTGCACAACCTGGCTGCCTTCCAGGGAGTCAGCAGCACCTCCCAGTTCAGTATCACTGGCAAACCTACTGAGTATACCTTCGAGATCTGTGTCCAAGTCATTTATGAAGATGTTGAAGAGGGACAAGGATGGAGCCCTGTGGAACTCCACTAGTGACAAGTCACCAGTCTGATGTCACCCCATTTACTGTAACCCTGTGTGCCTGACCTGACCTGTGAGCCAGTTGCTCACCCCTCACAGGGGTTTATTTACCCAGCTGTGTTCTGGACATGTTATCCAAAAGGATACGGTGAGAGACAGTATCAAAAACTTTATGAATATCCAAAAAAGATGACATCGGCTGGCTTCCCTTGATCAACTAGATGGGTTACCCTGTCATAAAGAGAAATCAGGTTTGACATGAACTCACACTGACTGTGACTGATGTTTGTGGTGTCCTTCAGGTGTTTTTCAGTATCTCCCAGGATAATCTTGTTCATAATTTTACCAGGCACTGACGTGAGACTGACAGTCCTGTAGTTTCCAGGGTCATTCTTCCTGCCCTTCTTGAATACTGGGCCAGCATCAGCCAGTGTCCAGTTGACTGAGACCTCTCGAGATTCCCAAGATCACCGAAAAATCCTTCAGAGGCTTTGCGATGACATCAGCCATCTCTTTGAGTATTCGTGTAGGAGCTCTGTAAGGCCCCATAAACTTACAGGGATCCAGCTGGATCCTCCCCCCTCTCCCTGGCAGCTACTCCACGGACTTTTCACATGACCTCATATAAATTATTTAGGTAAATAAATAAAATCAAAAATATAAGCGAGGATACAGACCTCAGAAGGTAGAAGAGAATTTACCAAGCCTTCTACAAGAGCTACTCTGAGGTTCATTGATTAAAGGACTTACAGAAAATGCAGTTTGAAGTTAGTCAGTGTGTGATTTTACAAAACAGACATTTCATACCACATTCCCACATTCCTGGTGTACTTCAGGCATTATTATCACTGTTCATTGCCAAAACCACACATTTCCTATTTCTACATCGTTCTGCAAAAGAACTTGTAGCATAGTCTCTGTATTGTCCAGAAGGGAACACTTGATCCCTTTCTACATTCCCCTGCTCATTTAGTATGCTGAAAACTAAAGTTCCTGGCCTGGGGCATTAAAACTGGTTCATCAAGTAAAGTAACATAAAACCACTCTCTATTCTTAGCTCACACTACACCCATGAAGACCGCAGCTCTCCTGAAGTTCCTATAAAGGGATCTGGTGCAGAGCAACTGGTCCCTTAGAAAACTCCAGGCCCAGTTCACTGTACATTTGTAAGACAAAGTCACTACTGTAGCTTAGGCTCTAATGACGGACCTGCATATACATTTCCAAACACTCATTGCCGTTGCATATCCAAGTATGAAACTGCACTGGTGTGGCTGCAGTTGTAAACATTTCACAGGCATATCCTTATGACTGAAGGATAACTTCCCACTCAGTGGGCCTTGTATAACCTCCGCAAGCAATATGCACTGCTTCAGTGAGGAGGAGAGACACCTAAAATAGACACTTAACTTCCTTCCTTGAAGTCCAACAATTTCACAAGCACACTTTTCTGTTTAAAATGGAATTGGCATGCACTGATGTAGTTTGTAGTAGTTACAAAAGAAAAAAAGAATTGCCTTTAGGCTTTCCATATGTTCTTTAGCTAATAAAAAGCCAGATAATAAGTACTTTGCATTTGTAATTTAAATGATGCCAAAATTGTGGAGTATCATGAGAAACATGTACCACCAAAGGTGAACTGGGCTACATTTTCTGTAGTAATTTTTGCATGTCTAAAACCTGCAAAAACAAGGATAGAGTGTACTGGTCCAAAAGTTCTATGAAACAGAATGTAATTTGCATTTCTGAAATACTTTAAACTAAACACAGAAAAATACCATGTAGAGGAATCTCTTGCCACATGAAAATTAGAAGTTTAAATATTAAAGGAATTTTTGAAAGATTTGAAGCATGTAATAATTTAAAGTTCACCTACAAAGCATTTACATCCAAGTTTATATTTACATTCAAAATGTGCCTGATGTTTAAAATATCTGCATAACCGCATCGTTTTTGCTCTTAAGTTTACCTAAATTTTAGAAATACACATGGATGTTTCATACTTATCTGGAAATACCTGCATGAAAAAACATACTTCTGAATGGTTTCTGCTTAGAACACAATAATTGTTATAATTATTTTTACACATAAATCTCACATTGGACAGGAGTGTTGGTTTGCTGGAGGACAGGAAGGGACCTGGACAGGCTGGATTGTTTGGGCCAAGGCCAACAGCATGAAGTTTAACAAGATGAAGTGTCAGGTCCTGCCCTTGGGTCACAACAACCCCAAGCAGTGCTACAGGCTGGAGCAGAGTGGCTGGAAAGCTGCCCAGTGGAAAAGGACCTGAGGCTGCTGGTCCACAACAGCTGAACACGAGCCAGTGCGTGCCCAGGAGGCCAAGAAGGCCAATGGCACCTGGCCTGTATCAGCAATAGTGTGGCCAGCAGGATGAGGCTGTGATTTCCCTGTTCTTGGACCTGGAATCCCATCTCCAGTTTTGAGCTACAAGGAAGACACTGAGGCGCTGGAGTGTGTCTGGAACAGCGTAAAGGAGCTGATGAAGGGTTTGGAGCACAAGCCTTAGAGAGAGCAGCTGAGGGAGATGGGGGTGTTTAGCCTGGACAAAAGGAGGGTCAAAAGTGACCTTATCACTCTCTACAACCACCTGAAATGAGGCTGTAGCCAGGTGAAGGTTGGTCTCTTTTCCCAAGCAACCAGTGACAGGACAAGAGGAAAATGGCATCAAGCTGCGGCAGAGGAGGTTCAGGATGGACATCAGAAAAAATGTCTTCACTGAAAGGGCTGTCAAGCTTTGGACTGGGCAGCCCATAGAGCTGGTGGAGTCACCATTCCTGCCTGGAAGTGTTCAAGAAATGACTGGACATGGCATGTGTTGCGGTGGTTGGTAAGGTGGTGACTGGTCAAGAGTTGGACTTAATGATCTTGGATTTCTGTTCCAGTCATGATGATTCTATGATTGACCCAATATGGCTTTTCTCAATTAAAAAAAAAATGAAAGAAAAGCATTAATATGCATGGAAACTATGTTTGGCTTTTGGGTAAGAAAAAAGCCAAGAAGCATTTTGAAAACAACTGTTGAAAACAACTTTCAACAGATGTGTTAACAGAGGCATAAAGAGACATCTGCAACAGTTATACTACACTTTGGAAACAAGACGACTAGCATATAAAAAACTGTTAAAAAGGTGTTGCAGATGGTCATCTTTGTGAAGTTAAATATTGCTTCGTGCGAGTTTCAGCTTAAACTCTGCATGCTGGTTTTCCTGCTTCTGTTTAGTTACTGTAAGAACAGCACTGCTAGAAAAGACAAGTTTCCAGTAATAGCACGGCCCACACGGAGCCTTTTGAAGAGCCCTGCACACCGAACTGCCAAACGTTCCACCCACAGGTGGAGCCCAGACCTTTGTTCAGCAGTGCTCTAACACCTTTTGCCTGCCTGAGCCTCTGGCACCACAGCAAACGTGCATCTGGCAAATGTGCATGTGCACACATTTTTCCAAACTCTATTCTTTCCAGTGTTGTGGACCCAAATAGCAGGGGTGGATTGTGAGTCCCCCTTAGACCATACTAGCTTAACCCAAGGGACCTCCCTTCCCACTGTGTATTCTAGATCCACCGTGCTTCTGGGAACATCATGTGCTGACAAAGGCATGGCACTTCCTCAGGAAGGGCAACCCTGAGAACAGAAGGTCTGTCCTGGCTATATGGAGCAATGCAGGAAGACAGAGAAAGGGAGTGAAGAACACAGTCAGCATTTATCTTACAATCTTGTCTCAGAAAAACTGCCATGCTACAGTCATATTAGAAAAACAGAGACGGGTTTCAAAATTGCAAGGAATCCCATCCTCAAAGCAGAGAGAAGCAAAGATGAATGCACAGAGAGCTGTATGAAGATAGCCATACCTTTGCCTTGATATGTGACACCATAAATAGAGTGAAAACACATGAACAGATTAGAAGTTATTGCTAAACAATCAAATTATGTGATTTAGTGCTAAAGAGGTTTTAAGGAAGTTATACTAATCGAAGCTGAAAGTCAATGGAGATGTGTGACAGGAGCAGACAGAAAATGCTGACCTTAACAATTCTAAGACCTGAATAAATCCTAACTTTGAGCTAGCACTGAGATGTTCATCATATGGAGACCCAGAATTTGCAAAGCTTGGGATAAGCATGACTTACACATGGAAAATTTTGCTGTGTAAGAATTGAAGTATTTTCATTAAATTTCTTTTCATTCTCACATGTGAATCATGTATGACTATGCTTTTGGTAAAAGCTTTGCGATTCAAAACATAGAAATAAATAAAGCAATTATATCAGTCAACCAGAGCAAACCCAATCATTCATTGTGCAAACAAAAAAACCACTTGCTTTAGTCCCTGCATTTACTAATGAATTTTAGGCATGTAAATAACACAGTAACTATTTTAGCAACACAACAGGCTTGCAGGTCACAACTCTACCACTCAACCTGCCATTCCACCTTAGGTGGCAAGAGCAGCTATGCAGCAGGATTGCAAAAATTCTCTGTAACAGGTGTAGTACACATTGTGATACAGTTTAAAAACCATTTAGTTTTGCAAATATACTGTATAACTACTAGTCAAATATGTGAATTCCTACATCTTGACTGGCTCACATTCATTTTAGACAGATAGCTAAAATTTATGAAGTCAGGGCCACTCTGATCATCGGTCTACATCAAAAATAAAAAGTGCTCAGCTGTAACACAGAAAACCTTGCTACTGTAAATTATTTTTTATATTCAGTTGTAAGGAAGATAAATCACACATGCACAAGAATTGTCAAATTTCTAGAAGGAAGAAAGTTTTACCACCTTTTCACTCTGATTTATCCTAGGTCCTTAAAGTCTTTGTTTCACACCAGTCTAGGTGAGTGCTGCTGATACAGCTTTACTTAAAATGCATAAGAAACCAGTAATCCAACTAATATAACATCCAGAGCGGACTATAGCCAGGCTGCAGCCTCATTTCCCCTGTTTGGCTAGGCCAAGGAAACAAAAGGACAGCTCAACTCGGTGCAGGAACAATAAACAGAATGCAGCATGGGCCACTACTGGAGCAGGAATAAGAGACCACGGCAGGGCTTTTGCCTTGCGACCTCTAACACAGCAACACGCAGAGGCCACATAGCAACAGGCAGAATCACCTCTCAGGTCAGGATCCCTGCAACCTTCACTCCTAAGAAAGCAGCTGCACAGCACTTCTGCAGCAGATGGTAAGAGTGAGGGAAAAGAAATCTGTCATATCAGGAGAATTGCTTCTGCCAGCACAAGAAAAGACTCCACTGCAGTGAACTGCTGATAATACATCAGAAAAGCCCTCACTGTTTCCCTCCTCCTCATTTCTGAGATACGCAGTCCAATGAGTGGGGGGGCTCACTGCAGTTTTGCTCCTCCTTAAGTCAGGCAGCTACAGCAGAGAAGTCCTTGAGCAATTCACACTATGTCCCTAGCCTGCAAAACATTCTGAAAATGGCATCCAGCCCACGGCACGTAAAATGCTAGACCGCTTGGGGGGAAGGCATGAAGGAGACAGTATTTAAGGTCAGAGATGAAGTCTGTGGCAGAAGAGAAATGAACCCAGCTCCTTTGAAGCCTCAGACAGCACACCAACTACTGGGCTACATTCCTTCTATTATTTTGGAACTTGTGCTGTAAGCCAGAGGAGCAGTTTGTGGTTTCCCTGTTTGAGCTGTATGACAGGACAGTTTCAATAGCTAGAAAAGAATTTTGTTTGCTAACTCACAGAAGAATAATGTCTCAATTTTTTTAAATGGCCCTCTAATTCCTGCAACCCCTTTGAATTTTCAATTGAAATTAACATTTCAGCCCACCACAATCTAGATTTTAGCTCATCTTAGCCTCTAACCTAATGAAGACAGAAAAAAAAAGGTTCAGACCTGTCAGCAAGATGCTCGTGAATACTGTTTAGTGAAAGAGAGCTAGTTTTATGTTTCTAGAACTAACTAGCATATAAATTCACCAAATTAAGTCACAATTTTTTTTCTTAATTCAACAATTCATCTGCCACAACAGATACCAGCAGGTATTGTGCCTTAGTACTTCATCTTCAAACCCATGCAAGATGTTAGTGAATGGCAGGTAAAAATTAAATCCTTTCTGAAAAGTCTGAATATAGACTGTAAGATTTCTGATACTGTATTATGCTACCATCTACTGGTTCATGTTAAATTAAACCTCTGAACTTTCCCTCCAACTCATTCACCCGCAAAAAAAAAAAAAATCAGTTTCCACAGAGGCTTAAAATTGCAAAAATTGCAAAATATTAATTTGAAATTTTCTAAGGTAATTTCACTTCTACTCAGCTTTTGTCTTCTTTTTATTAAGCAGACGCAAGTGTGACTGATATATAAGTTAAGAACATTTTTAATCAAGATAAATGAAATTTATCTCATTTACTTACATTCGGCTAGTTTCAATGTTCTCAGAGTGTGGTTCTCCTGGTGATCTGCAAAACCAGATAGAAAACCTTAAGCACTGCTTGCTCTTTTAAGTCATCACAATATGAAGTTATGAAAGATGGGATGCGATGAGTGTTATTTATTGCCACTAAAAGCATAAACTTTTCGATACCTGCAGACCTAATTTATCAAGCTCTAGAATACAGTTTACTACATAAAACATGACAGTATAATTAAGCTAAATTTCCCTAAGAAGGGGAGCACGTCTTCCCCACCTGCTTACACAACAGAAACCAATAGGGAAGAGATCTGCTGGCACTACTTTCACATTCAGGCTGCACAGTACTTCTGTTCTGGGCTAATTCTTCATAACCACTTCTGTAACCAAAATGTGTACTAAAAGATTATCAGTTATCAACTGCAACCAACAAATTCTCTACAAAGCTGGACTCTAAGAAGTAGCAGCTCAGAAACAGGATCCAAAAGAATCTCAAAGCAAATCTCGCATCTCTCTCCACCTGAATTCATAGAGCTAATCTCACAGACAGCTTTCTGTTTCCTTCAATCCAGCCAAGAGATCAGCCAGTAATATTCAGAATTAAGTTTTATTGCCTGGCACAAGCAGCATCTGTGTTTAGCTCGGCAACCCCACTGACTTAATTTACAGAGTAATTCAAGGGCTATAGCTCAATATTAACTTAAAGCAGACTAAATTATAGTTATTTAGCTCCTCCTTATTCCCAGCACTGGTTCAACTGGTAACTTTTTTAGAGAGTATTTTTTTTTTCTCTCTTTGAAGGAGAACTTCCCCCTAGCTGTTGTGGTGGACATTTGTTGTTTACACTGGGTTTTGGATGCACTGGATTTATGTGATGTTTGCACTAAGGTTTCTGGTTGTACTCTTCCCCACACTGTCTCTGGTGGTGGGTCCCGTTCCCGCCCCTACCCCTGGAATGTAGTTTCTCCCTCTGTCCCAATTGGCCGGTGGTCCCCTCTTCCCAGCATCCCCTTGTCCCCTTAGGGGATAAAACTTCCTGGGACACAAGACTTGGGTCTCTTTTCTCTCTGTTCCCGGGCAGACAAACTGCTCCCTCCCTTCCCCCCATGCTCTGCCTAGGGATAAAGTTTTGAATTAAACCAGGACTCTGCAGAACGGGAATTGAGCGTCCCTCTTCCTTGTCCTTGTAGCAATTCTCCCAAGCCTAAGGTTTGCCAATTTAGCCTTCAGGACAAAGAGAACGGCTACACCTAGCCAGTGAGTTTGTAGCTAGACAAGCCAGAAGACAAGGCAATATAAATGCAGCAGTTTTAATTCCCATCATCTTGAGATGCCTTGAAATCAGACCTTATGTAACCTTCACCAGGGTACAAACTTCGCTATAGTTGACCAGAACTGCCATGCTGGAAATACTGTGCAAGGAGTGGAAACAGAGCACAGCCATTACAGCAAAACTCTGAAGCTCAGATGAACAAAAATGTCTTTCATGACTGCTCTCTAAAAACAGAAGTAAGCTAAACTCTGCAAACCGAACTAACTTTGTAGGTTTCACCAGTCTGCTGGGAGACTTCAGTTAGGACAGCTAAGCAGACTTTCCTGTAGCTTTACAGGGGAAAAAAAAATCTTTATTACAGGAATGCAATTTCTAAATTTCTCTGTTTATTATTTAACTATCTATAATATTCTAAATGCAATTGGAAATCTCCAAATGTAGCATGATACATTCCTTTTTTTCTGTTTAATTGTGCTATTTTACTGGATGGTCTCTCCTATTAAAGCTTGGACTGCTCTCCAAATTCCCTACTAAAATTTTAGTTCCTTTTCTGAAATACCAGATTTTAATAACTTTTTGGATTCTACTAAACAGACCCAGTGCCTAGAAGGCATTTCTGGCAGACAACTTATAATTCCTAGGCTAGCTGGATACTGTGTTGGTGACAGATGATGCAGAACACAGGAAATCATTTGTTTGTATTTCATTAACTTAAAAAAAAATTAATGGACTCTAGGGACAAAATTCTGAACTTCCTATCCAACTAACTTTATACTCATGCTTAAAATGTAAATACTCTTTAACTGGAAAATAACAAAAACTGCCCAATCGCAAAATCTGGCCTCTATTACCTCCAAATTACGTTTCCCTTACTCATTAAATTCAGGATTAACAAGGCAGTTGCTGACAAAAATAATGCTCAGCAGCAAAACAAACAAAAATTTCCGTTTAACTCTGGTGACCAAAGCAAGCCTGTAAATGCTTAGTGAAAAGAATCTCAAATTTTTTTTCCTACTTATTCACCTGAGCATGTAAGTGTTAGAAACAGGAACAGTAGAAAAAGGCATGTTTATATTCATACTGGTTAGCTCCTCTACGTACATCCAGGACTTCAGAAAATGGTAGCAAAATGTCTAGACGTTTAAGGCTTTTCTCTTTTAATTCTAGTATTGGGACATACAACACACTGAAGCTTTGGGAAAGAGTAGTGCTTTTAGTTGCTACAAAAATTCAAAGGAAATAGTGGTGTTAAAAGAAAAACATCAAGAACACTGGTCACTTTCAGCCATTAAAATAAACAGCAGTATGAAGAATTGCAGAAAGAGAGCAGATTGGTATCTAAACTCTGCATGTAAAAAAATTAGCCTGGTGATCTGCACTATAGATACATAAACAGCTAGCAGTATATCCAAAATCTTTTCCTATCCTCATTATTTGTGAGAATATTACAGGGCTGTAAAGAGACAATACAGTTCAATATATGTTACTTGGAAAAAAAAAGTTACTTCTGTAAGATAAACAGATAAAGATAAATATAAGAAAAAATACCATCTAGCTGGGTCAAAAAAGGTTTGGTCCTATATGGTAAGTGGTTCTGCAGGACACAGTGAAAATTCCTTCAGCTTATTGTTTTCTAAAACATGAAGCAGACCTACTATAACTATGATTTGCAGAACTATTAATGGACATAATAACTTGATTTTAAACGGTTTCAAATGACAATGTAAGCACCTAATAAAATGAGCTTCGAATACTCAGTAAGATGAAGTGGGAGATCAATCTAATTACAGGAATTGTACTTGTTTGCTGAGAAGGTGTTTACTTTGCAATACCCAATTGTTTACAAACAAGATACCTTGTTATTTCCTGTGAGCAGGCAACAGTACTGAAAAACAACTATATAGTACGGCAAGACGTCCTTTCATCATGCTTAAAATCTGAAACAAGAGTTTTGTTCAGAGAAAATCTCAGAGCAAATGCTCTTAAAAATTTCAGCTTTGAATTAGATTGTAGATACTGATCACAAGACACCAACTAATCTGCATACTGCAGTATGAGCTCGCAAATTCAAATGGTGGCTCATTGCCAATAACACAGGGAGCAACTTCTCCATTCTACAAGCCACTCCTTTTACCTCCAGTGTACCTCTCTAGATGAGAAAAGTAATGGTATGCAAGCTTACACACACTTTAACATCATTAAGCCTCCCAGATAAATATTTCTAAACAAAAACTGAACACATGCTGGGATAAGTACGCTAAACAATTTATACAAAAATTCAGTATGACAGTAAAAACTATCAGAGACTTTTAAGTGATAGGGTTGTTCTTAAGAAGGATATCATGGAGCACTACAGTGCTTGTATTTTAAAAAGCAAGCAAGGACAAACTAACTAAGCGAGCTTTGAAACCACTGTCAGCAAGAGTATGAGTCAACTTGGCCGGCTAACTTATCTTAAACAAACAGTGTAACAATATTATTTATAAAACTAATTTCAAGCCATACAAATTAAATACCTTAAAATAAACACTATAGTAGAAAAGCTCCTGAGAAACAACCTGATATGCTTTCTGCTTACCTTTTACAAGCTGTGGCCATTCGGTGACATCAGGGTGATCACAATTTTGAGTCACTGATCAAAACCGAGTTGTCGCACCAGTCCTGTATCACGCTGGGCTAAGCATAAGCTTAACAATTCTAAATAAGTAAAAATAATTTTGTTAAAAGTCCTTAAAAATTATTTTCAGCCAATTCTCTACATAAAAAAATAAAAAGAAGAAAAATATTGATGCTATGCATTGTTTTATCAGCAAGATTAAGACTTACATTCATTTTTTTGCATGGCATTCTAACTTCTAGTGTAACTTGCTACAGTACAATCAACTGGTAAACTTGAAAATTCAGCAACTTGTTTTTAGTCTTTCTAAAAAAACAAAAGCCCTACCCATCTCTTGGACCAGTGGAAAACACCCAGTGTCAAGACAACAAGCATTCAAAGATCTGGAAGTGTATGCATGAACATGAACTGTAATTTCAAACTACAATAAAATCTGGTAGATATTTTGCTGCTACAACTCCGTTAACATTGTTTCTTAGCAAAGCTCTGTTCCTAGGAGAGCAACAAGCCACCTGAACTTTGTTGTGTGCCTCTCCCCAAAAAGAAGTATGCTATAGCCACGTAAAAGTTTCAGAGGAGCAACCTCTGCTATCTATGGCAAATCTTTTAGGTTCTTTGCTCCATTTCAATCATGTGTCCTCTCTCCTCTCCCTTAAATTTTCAAAAGTATATTTTACCTGTCAATTGTTTCCTGTGATCTGGCTCCACTGGTGTAAATTGAAGGGTTGGTCCTTTACTTTGTCACGCAGGTGGCAGCCAATGATCACTCAGCAATACTCGTGCCCAGAGCGCCCTGGGACCACCCCAGCTGATTACTTCCATGGCTGAAAAGGAACCAGTTAGTCTCTTACCTACTGCTATTATCTACTCTAAACTAAAGTTAACGGATAAAATATTTTCAAACATAATCCTCAACACTCAATTCATCCCATTCTCTTTCCCACCCAAGCTCCTAAGTTCACTGGAGAAAGCCAGAAAAGAAAAAAGGCCTCTGAAGGAGAATCAGATGACAAACAGCATTTGCTTTCTGCTATTGTAAAGTGTTGACAAAAACTGCCATGTTAATATTGTATTTAGTAAATAAAGTCATCTTACTTTATCTTAAGAACAGTAACTATGAAGACAGACCTCTGCATAGTATCCTGAGAAGTTTATTCCTGTGGTAACCCAGATGAAACCCCACATTTGCAGGTTGCCATGCAGCAAAAGCCTCACACAGAATGAAGGTGCACAAAGCTATTGAGGGCAAAACCACAGCTCTCTGCAACACCTGCAGACATAACAATCTGGTGCAAACACTAAGAGAGCACATCAGACAGCTTTAAATATTTAGTAAAGCACATTTACTTCTTTATTGCACCTTCTTTTGTGCTTCAGTCCAACCTACTACAAGAGTACTGAAGTAAGACCTTAGCAAGGCTCATGATTTTCTAAAGGTTGTCAGAAAAGCTGTCCAGTTCTGCCAATCTACTACAATTTGCCATTCTGCCACAAACTCTGCACAGAACAAAATATGTCTTAGTTTCAGAATGATGCTTATTAGTTTTATCATTCATTGAGATAGGTAAAGTGCCTATCAGTAATTAACATCAGTAATATTTGAGTGTTCTCATTGTAACACAAGTGCAGTTGACACAAAGAAAGTTAAAAAAAGTAGGCTACCAAAAATCTCCAAAACAAAACAGAGGTTCTCTAGTACTTATGTTTCATAGGTATAAATTGTCAAAGTTTAACTGAGTCAATACCAGGAACACAGAACCACGATTAAAAGTCAGTTGGAAAGGTTTCTCATCTGTCAACATTACAGAACAGGGTAAAGATTTTCCATTTATGTTTGCTGACCATCAGCTGTAGAGAAAGGCAACACCCAAGATGCCGATGCAAAACTAAGAAGCTGTAAAACACTGCTCTGCTTATGACATTCTGATTAAGATCTGAAAATGTCCACTTTCAGGCAAGCCTTAGTTTTGAGGAAATGCCTATTCTAACACAGCTTCTAGCACTTTGCTCAAGTAACTTTTAGCACACTGGTCAGAGGACAGTGGTATCATCTCCAAAGCCTCATCGGTTGGGAAACCTGCATTCTGTCTGACTATTGGAAGTACCAGTTCACGTTCTGAAGTGTGCCTGACCAGTGACTCCCTACCTAGACTTGGTCCCAGACTACTGACAAAAGCTTATTATAGTAGTCTTCCATTGAAGTGGATGCATGCTGGAACACCTGGCTGCCATCAACCTTAGTAAAACAGTTTTCCTGAGGCTGTTTCATATGGGAGAAGTCACGAACACGACTGACAACAGTGAAGGAGCACATGAAGTGCTGGTGCTGGATTCAAGCACCACCAGATTTTGGAATGTTAAAAAATATACATTAAGTTGGCAGCTCCACAGTCACAGTCAAGACAAGCTTATGTCAAGGCCTGATACAGATCCAACACTGTTAGTCTGATTTACCACATCACCAAATATAGTATCTCCAGTTCTGTGATGGGAGGCAGTGCCTGAACTGTCACAAATCTCACTGAGCTGAAGTTAACTCATCTAAGTTTTGTTGTGAAATTTGCATCTACAAACTGAATTTGTCATGGGTCAGAGCTTTGAGTCAGGCAGTTTCAGCATTTCTGATTTGTTGCACAATACCTTAAAACTAGACTTACTGTTGTGGTCTAAAATTCTCATGCTTCTTTTCAGCAGTCTAGATGCAAAAAACGTTAATGAATCATTTTTCTCTTATCTCCTCTTCATCCTACCTTCCCTACCTATCCTTGCTGCCGCTCCCATGGGACAGAATATGACTGGCAAGGATTCCCTAGCACAGATGAAAGAATTAATTTCTCTAAAACCTTACTCATTCATGCATCAGTGGAGCAGTGGCACTGGCAAAGAGACCAACACACTGAAACACAGGGTGAGTGGTGAAGGAGACTGCCATCAAAGACTGATTCTGAATATCTTTCAAAGGACATTTTGACTGCTTGATACAAACAAGGCAAAAAACTCCCAACCTGGTTAAGAGAATCAAAAGACACCACCTGGTTAGGAAAGGAAAACCACACTGATGAATACACTAAGGTCTTGCAAAACAGTATTATGAATTGTGAATTGGTTCTAAACCAACTGCTTTGCTATCACAGGAATTTCTCTACAAAAAGCTCCTCTGTTTGTGACTTACCTTATAGAATACAGAAACAGCAGCCACAGAGCAGATATTTATTCATATCACTCAGACAAATTTCCCTGGTCCTCACTGTTATGATCAGCATGGCTTACAGTTCAGGCTTTCACAAACACACTGAGCAGCTGAAGATATGAAAGGAAGTTTGTCCCTGTGGAGTATGTCCAAGAAACCCAAGATGGCTGCCAAGCTCTTTGGGACTGGGCAAGCTCCAGTACAGACACATCTGTGTCTGCCTAGTGACTATTTACTAGGGGTAGAATCAACTAGGGCTGCAACAACCCCTGTTACAATTGGCAAGACAACAAACAAGGATCCATGTCTTCAAACCATGTATCTGAAGAACTTTGTGACTTGAACTAGCCCTCATCAAAAAGGAATGGCATAAATGTTTATGCAGTGATTCGGAACACGATCTATTTCTCCAAGATGGCACAGGTGAGTATTTTCTTAAAAGAATGTTCCTATCAACTTAAGGAGTTAAACAATGACTGAAAGAACAAGATGTCAGAAAGCAAGTTCAGATGCATCAAAACGGGCTAAAGGCAACTTTGTTGCACAGTTTGATCAAAGATCTCTGCACATTTCCTTAAACTTTGAAAGCCTACAAGCATGAGGCAAGAAGAGGTCCCAAACTTCAACACACAGAACCTAAAGCCACACCATAGAGACTCCAAGTACTTATTTTTCAGCAACCAAAAATAAGGCTTTTAACTTCCAGGTACCAACCACTTATTTGAACATTGGATTCCCTAAACCTACTACTATCCCTGGGTTATTTGATGGTCACCTTCTCTGAGAGCAGCTGGCAGCTGACACAGCATCTGAAGTCAAGGAAGATCACCTAGAGAATGAACACTTCCCTTATCTAAACTATAACTTCTGATTGACTTACTAAAAGAGTGGCACTTCTGTAAGAATTTAGGTTTCCTTCACAAAGGAATTCTAAGTATCTACCCAAGTAATCTTTGACACAAATTTAAGATTCTCTTTCTCATCTATGATGAAAATAGGGATGATTCACAGTACAACGAAGTACCATGATCTACCTTACCTTTCAGTACCAGAATTTGAATTGTTTAATTAAAAATAACCATCTCTCTCAAGAATATACCAATAAAGACGGTTTTTGAGGGTGTTCTGAAGAATCCCTCTGAATGTCCCAAGAACGAATTTTATATGTATTTCCAGAATGACTTTGAGTACCACTATGAAGCAATCATCTATACAGTAAGAAACTGACACCTAATAGGAGAGTTGGCATTTTATAGCCTGAGATTGAGTTAAACATCCTGGAGAATATTCACCAAACCCCTAAATTCAATCTTAATTGTCATAAGCAGGAAAAAAAAAAAAAAAAGTAATGCAATAGGCATGTTTGAGCCTATATTTCTTCATAAAGTTGGACATACAAATTACTTTTCTTGCCTGTATGCTGCTTCCAGTGCAAAAGCCACAAAAAATATAAGTTTTCTTCATCTAATTAGTAGGCAAAATTATTACTGATTCTGCAGTAAAACAGCCACTAATACAACCTGATCATATATATCCTAATGGAGCCAAAAAAAAGTCCCATCCAAACAGTAATAAGGCCTCTATATGAATTTTTCCCCACTGTCTAGTAAACCAAGCAATTCAACCAGTAACAACAAATGCAAAATCACATTAATTAGAAAACCAAAAGAACTGGGTTCTATCCTGGAAAATGCCAACCTAAAGTGACTAAAGCAGTCACAACTTATGTACAAATGTACACATGTTCCCATGTATTACAAAAAGAATGACAGATATGACTCATGAAGGGTCCTTGGAAGAGTGTCTGTTCATCTGCACAAAGTATTTCACACATCTTGCAAACTTAAACCCAGTTCTCCAATTATTCAATGTTCTTCAAAAGTGTTCCAGAAGTAGAAGAAAAGAGGCACAAAGACAGCATAAAGACAGAAGAAAATGCCTTGTGATTAGACAATGAAAAGAGCTCAAAGTTAATCAAGCCTATCAATATAGATACTGGAAGAAACTAAGTCTTCTCACAGTACAAGAAGAATACATAAAGGTCTTCCAACTAAAAGAATGCATATAAATTCCTCATGAATAGAAACGGAAGGCCCACAGATTCAAATCAGAGCAGGAACACAAGCATGCAGGATAATGAGAACAATTAATATTTGAATAAATTGTTTGGGATGGGAATCTGAATTTGCTACTATCTTCAAAGTAAAGTTAGTGCTACTCTCGAATTTACATTTCAGTAAAAACACGAGTTCATAAAGGCAGAATTTTGTGCATCTCAATACAAAGAGATCAAACATAGATTCATACAAAAGCTCCACCCTATAATATCTGTATACTTACTTTGCCTTGATGTCAGTACTCTCCACAGTACTGGTTTTGGCTGGAATAGAGTTAATATTCTTCACAGTAGCTAGTGTGGGGCTGTGCTCTGCATTTGTGTTAACACAGGGATATATTTGTTAATGCTGAGCAGTGCTTTCAGGGATTCAAGGTCTTTTCTGCTCCTCATCCCACCAGGGAGGAGGCTGGGGGTGCACAGGGAGTGATGAGGGTTCACAGCTGACCCCAGCTGACCACAGAGATAGTCCCTATTACATGGCATCATGCTCAGTGTATAAAGCTGGGGGAAGAAGGAAAAAGGGGGAATATTTGGACTTATGGCATTGTCTTTCCAAGTCACTGTTATATATGAGGAAGCCCTGCTTTTCTGGCAATGACAGAACCATGGCAAGTGGTGAATGAATTCCTTGTTTCGCTTTGCTTCATGCACAGCTTTTGCTTTACCTATTAAATTATGTTTATCTCAACCCACTAGTTTTCTCACTTTTACTCCTCCAATTCTCTTCCACATCCCACTGTGTGGGTAGGTGAGAGAGTAGCTGTTTGGTGTTTAGTTGCCAGCTGGGGTTAAATGATAATATCCATAAATCATAGAGTAACAGAAAAATATCTAATATTTGCTCCCATTCCATCCCCTCAGGCCAAAGCTAGAGACCTGCGTGTTATTCCCATTTTCTACAATTGCCCCCGCAATTTTGGACTCTGTATTTTGCTTTCAACATCTGGCTTTGGTTTAATATTTCAGTGAGATCATATATGTATTTTGTTCACCTTTGTAAAACCAGGAAAGATCCAAAATTAGCTTCTGCATTTTACACTTAGAGCATAGCTGCTTTGTTTTCTTCCACTACACACACAACCCCTCTAATTTTTTTTTTTTTTGCAGCAGAACCATTTGTTTCTATTTCAGTTATATTATAACTGTTACTTCAAGCTCCCTCCAAAATGATACACAGCCATAAACAAAAAGCTCCTTCTACACCAGTAGGTAAAATCCGATCACCTACTCAAATGTCTTTTAGTAGCTCTTCTTTTACTGGCTATTCCTCGTGTTATTTTCCAGTCAGGTAAGTTTTACAGCATTGCTTCAGCTTCGCTACTTAAAACTTTTATTCCATCTGTCCTTTTGCTTATGCTCTATTTTGATTTCTTTTGCCTTCCATGTAAAGCATCTTTCTGTTCACCAAGTTCTTCAGCATGTTTGTTTAAATAAAATTGATATTAAAGCCAAGCAACCATGCAATTCTGTAGCACAGCATTCAGCTTTTCTGATGTTCCATTAGTATTTATTACTCACAATTTGTGGGGGATTAGAAGGGAATTCTTCCTCAATTTATGAAGCACATACCATTACAAAGACTCTATGCATACATACAGTGGCAAGCAGTTAAACATCCAGAAGAAAAGCAGCCAGCAGGAATAATGGCAATAAAAAATAATGGCTTAGGTTTGAAGAAGAGCCATCATACACAGAACTGATATTGACACTGGAGAGCAAGAAGCAGGTGGGTGGTCCCAGTGGTGCTGTGGGTGCAAAAATGAATATACACTACCTGCCAGATGCCTGCTAGAGTAAAGGACCAATCTATACAATTCTCTCAGGAACATCTGGATTGTGATAATGTAACATTGTAGCTTTTTGAGAAATTTACAATTCTTAATTAGTACAGACTACAGTTAAAGTTTCAGCTTAGAATTAACAGCTTCATTAGAGCCTGTCTACAGCTTCTTACAAAACAGAACTTAAAAAGACATCAAACAACTCTTCTGCAATTCTGAGATTTCTAAACTTTATTTCTAAGTTAATTATCTTGAAAAATCCAGACATAAACCCATGACACAGGAAACTTGGATTAGCTGTTACTTAGCTCTTTCTCACAATTCAAGTGGTTAAAAGAGAAAGTACACATGGCTTAGAAACTGTTATTGAAATAACTACATACAACCTCATACATGCATTAACAGATCTATTTAATATGGCAGAAAAACTAATTGCTGTTTTTCTGAGTGTAGTGATACTAAAAGTTTCAGAAATTCTCTATGTACCAAGTCACAGAACTACAGAACCTAAAGAGACACTACAAAGTAGTGCTGTAATAGCAGGTATTACCAGAGAACTGCACCAGATTTAAGTTAGGAAATGGCATTTAAAATAACTACAAGTTTAAGTTCAAACCCTGCCACAATACACATATATATTTTTAAGCTGGCTGGACATGTAAAGGCCCAGACAAAAAAGAGACAGCATGTGCCATGGGTTTATGTTAACACTGCTAATAAAGATTGTATTTTTGTATTTCCCACCATTCCTATTTGTAAACTTGACTTACACTGATGATTACATAAATTTTTCGCAAGTTCTGAACTTATTTTTCAAGTCAAATCCTCACTATAAATATGTTCAGTAGCAAAATTAAAAAACCCATACAGCTTTCAGAAACACACCAGTTCTTATCCAATCCATGGAGAAACAAATGGATGGTAGCAGCATGATGATGAGTAAATCAAAAGGGAAATCATCAATGTTATATCATCAGTATTTACTTTCCCTACGAAAAATAAAATAACTCATTTTCCAGAGAATTATGACTAAGTAATAGATATCATAGTCAAAAAAAAGGGGAAAAATTAATGTGTGCTTCTTTCTGAGTTAATTTTCAACCTCTTTTAAAATCTCAGCAAAGAGAAGTATAGTTATTGCTATTACAATTAATAGTGTACCAACAATGTAAGTGGAAACATAAACATACCATATCTCTCCAGAGCTGCAGAATCTTGTTCTTTCAAATTCTAAAATGGACTTCTGCAGTTCTTGTACCTATAATGCAAAACATTATAATTCAATTCTGGCACTATGCTTCATACCAATCTGAAGCTCAATACAACTTCAAGACAATAAATTCAGAAGTGCCTATTTGATTAGTCACAAGTCTGCAACTAAAGGAAACGCAGAATCATAGAATATGTCAAGTCAGAAGGGGCCTACAAGGATCATCATACCCAACTCCCAACAGGCCTACCTAAACCATATAAAACTAAATCACACTTCTCATAGAAAAGCACAACAGAAAATAATTATTGTAGATAAACTACAAAAGCATGAAATTCATACATACAGTGTTCTCTATTCCTTCCCCTGTAGTGATGCAGTAGAGTTTTACAATTCCATTCATCCAATTCATTACAAATACCAATTTCCTTTCTCCTTTCTGCGCCTTATTTTGTCTTTTTTTTTTCTTTTCTTTAAGAACTGGCATTTACAATAAGAAAAAAATAAACACTCAAAAGAAATCATAGAACCAAATCTTTGTTCTGGGTGCATAAAACTGCTGGAGTTCAGTATTTTCTATAAGTGGAGTTCAGCTTTTCTAAAAAAGGAGATCAGCTTTTCTATAAATTCATTTTCAGAGAAGTAGTAATTAACAAGGGACTAAAACATACTTGAAGTACTTTCAACAAACACCTAAAAGCACAACCAGCTTTGAGGGAAAAGGTGACAGAAACAGACACACAGGCATACAACTAAAGAAAGACAGAGGCTGTGGATTCCCAGTCACTGGAGGTGTTCAAAACGAAGCTCGATGTGGCTCACAGTAACCTGGTCTTCTGAAAGGTGTCCCTGCCCATGGAGAGGGTTTGTAATAAGATCTTTCTTTACGGTTCCCTACCAACCCAAACCATTCCCTGATACGATGAAATTTAATAATGACTTTCCAAAAAAGTTAGTAATTTGGCACAGAATATCACATTTTCAGTATTGAGAAGATTTAATACATAATTTCTTGGCTTAAAATTCTATTAAGAGCAAACCCAACACAGCTGATTTAGGCTGATCTCCAGTATAGATTAGGGCTCCCACACAGGAAATCCCGATCTAGTTACCTTAATAGTACATTCAGTTTTGTTTTAAAAGATGTCAAACCAGCAAGAAATCATTTAGTGTCAGGGAACCAAAATGGGGTGATCCTGGACCAGTTTTGTCACTAAAGCTCCAAGCACTAACAATGTGAGCAAACTTTTTTGTATTTAAAAAAAAAATAGTTATATAGGGCACCCTACAAGTTTAGTGAAAAAAGACTTATTTCAACAAACAATTCTACTAATTATGTAACTTTCTGTACAGTTAGGATTACTATGTTAATGATATGCAATTGTATAAATAAAACTTTACTACCACTCAGAAAAAAAAGAAAAATTTATCTGAACAACATGAGACAGTAACTGATGATTTCTCTGTCTGCAAGTAGCACTTCCTCTCATATCCACATCAGAAATCCAAAATACTTATATTCTACTGAAGAATAATTCTTCATTCACAGTGGTGCCATTAGACAAACTCAGTTAAAAGTACTCTGACAAATGCAGACAATATTTTCACATCTTTTGTTGCAGGACTTCCAGATTCAATGTATACATTTGTTCCTGTACAGACATAGAGCAACATCATCTGTATAAAATCGCTCATTCTCCTCTAAGACACAAAAGCACTAATTTTCAGTTTGCACAGAGCAGGAGGAGAGCACCAAGTACAGCATGAAAAACGATTGCAAATACATCTACCACAGTTCTTATGATATTGCCCAGAAATAGACAAAAAAGAAAAAAAGAAAAGGTTCCTAACAGAACTGAAGCTATGGAGTGGTGTAGGAGGAAACAGGACCACAACGAAGGAGATGTAGAGAGGTTAACTGCATAATAACACACAGCAACAGAAGAGGAAATCCAACAACACTGAAGTTCCTGGACTTCCAGTCCTTCTCCTTCAGCCTCTCCCCACCAGGTAGCACTAAGGCAGAACAGAGTTCAGCAGTCTCCTAAGTCAGAACAGAGTTCAGCAGTCTCCTAAGTCTAAAGTCTACATTCACTCAAAGGCGACATGACAACACAAAAGGAAACAGGGCTCCCTAATGCTTGTCTGAAAGGAATGAAACTGATTTCATGAAGTCAGATGTACTTCAACATTCACCTTCTGTATATTAATTAGCACTAAGCCACATCTGCCTGAAAAAAATACAAATGACAATGTGACTAAAAGCTGGGCCAGCCTTCTTGCTTCCACTCCACATTAAAAAATCTTGATTGATCATGTGACCAGAGCCAAAAAAGCTTCTTGTTTACAACTATGTCATACATTTTCAATAAGAAAAGGAGACTTCACGGCACGCTGAATTATATTTACACAGACAGTACAGCACTGAATATGAAACTACAAAAATATTTAAGAAATTAATTATAAATTACACAAAATATTTGCAGCTCTCATGTCTGGCTCAACAAAAGATATAATGAAATCATCTCTATCAGGTGCTTAGATTATGTTTGCCACTTGTGGCTTTGATTTGTGTTTGTCTGGTTTTATCCAATAACTGTAATACAACAGGAATAAAATTTGGAGAGCACTACCCTAAAGAATTAATTTCTAATATTATAAATTTTCTGACACAATTTCAAATATTTAAGTTCAATTCAGAATAATTTTCTTCTACAACTAACATTCTTAACAGCAAACAAAAATCACATTAGCCAAGTAAACATGTATTCACCAACATCCTTCTTTCAATCAGATACTCAGGTTATAGGAATCATGCAAACAGAGTATTTTTCACAACCTTACTAGGGAAAGGGCTCAGCCTTTGCAAGCAAGAAATACCAGAGTTTCACAGAAAGTGATACACTCTCTCAGGAGTTCTCTTGTCCTTGAAATCTGATGGGATTTGCAGGTTGTGTGGACTCTTAAGTATATACTTCTATTGGCTACAATAAGCAAATTTTGTGTTTAGCTGACACACAAGGTGTTGCTACTCAGCCAGTGTACACTAGTATACCTTGGACTTTCTAAAAATAAACCTGGGTGTACACACATAGTAAAACACAATATTCTTCACCAAGACTTTGGACATGAGATTTCACTATGAAAAAGCAAGCACTCATTATCTGAAGATAGTTATACAAATATAAAAAATGAAAAATTTAATTGGAAACAGAAAATTCTGAGGTAGTGACAGACCTCTTCAGTATTATCTAGCTTTGCAGAAGTTTTTGATTCCTTTTAAGAAAATGGCAAATACAACATTGTAAAATAAAAATATTTAAAGCATTAGTTAGCTCATACAACTAACCATAATGCATAAACAAAACTCATCTACAACTATGATAGCCTTTCTTGAAGTATTTTGACCTATGTCCCATTTGAGAAGCTGAGATCCTTTAAGAGCCACTCTACCACCTGCTAACAGCCCAAGCCTGCTAAACTGCAGCTGCTCCAACCTGGGTCCCAAGGAGCATACCAGAGCAGGAGTACACAAGTAGTGCCAGAGCCTGGACAAGCCTGGCATCTCTCAGCGCCTTGCAAGCTTGGCAACACAAGATAGGTCACTCTTGTGCCTCCCCTGTACACAGCTCCTAAGGGGAAGGGAGACGGTGTCTGTCATCCTGATCTCGTTTCATCAACTTCTTCAGTGTAATGATTATCAAAGAAGTATTAAAAAGTCCTAGAAGAGGTCTGCCAAGGGAAGCAAAGAGCATGGTCTTCTCTGTGGAGAGATGAACTCGCTTCACAACTAGAACTCTAGCTTGGTCAGAAGTCCTGTCACAGTCCTCACACAACACCAGAATGAAATGTAAACTATGTGGACTAATCATTGCCAGACCATCATGCAAAAACCACCAAACCCAAACGGAGGTTCTGTAATTTTCTGCTTGTGATCCTACTGATCCACAGGCCACCAATATCAAACTTCCATTCTTCCATTTTTGATATTAAATTTTGTCTTTAGTTGTTTAGGTCACAGCTTTGACATTCTGCTACACGAAGGAGGAGGAACATGAAGGCACATGGAGGACAGGGAGATTTGAAACAGCCAGCATGGCTTCACCAAGGGCAAGTCCTGCTGGACTAACGTTATGGCCTTCTATGACAGAGTAACTGCACCAGCAGACAAGGGAACAGCTAGTGAAGACATCTGTTTGGACTTCTGTAAGGCCTTTGACAACAAGACCCTCCATCCTAAACTGGAGAGACAATGGATGGACTCCTTGGTGGATGAGGAATTGGTTGGATGGTTGCGTGGTAGTGGTCAATGGCTTAATGTTCAAATGGACATCAGTGACAAGAGATGTCCCTCAGGGGTCCACACCAAGACCAGTATGGTTGAGCAGCTTAATCAATGCCAGACAGTGGGACTTAATGTACCCTCAGGAAACCTCCAAGCTGTGTGGTGTGGCTGATATGCCTGAGGAATGGAATGCCATCCAGAGGCACCTGGACGAGACTGAGAACTGGGCTCATGGGAGCCTCATTCAATGAGGCCAAGGGCAAGGTCCTGAACGTGGGCTGGGACAACCCCTGGTATCAATCAGGCTGAGGGATGAGGGAACTGGCAGCAGAAGCAGTTACAGAATTCAGAGATCCTGGTTGTTGGAAGGCCAGCTTTGTCCCAGCGATGTGTGTTTGCAGTCCAGAAGGTATTCTCCCTCAGCTGCATCAAGAGCAGCATGGCCAGCAGGCTGAGGGAGACCAGGCTGCCCTTCTACTCCTGAGACCCCGCCTGGAGTGCTGCATCCAACTCGGGAGTCCTCAGCACACAACACACACAGACCGGTTGAAGCAAATCCAGAGCAGGGCCACGAGAATGATCAAAGGGCTGGAGCAGCTCTCCTATGAAGAAAGGCTGAAAGAGTTGGCCTTGTTCAACCTCGAGAAGAGATGGATCTGGAGAGAACTGTCTGTTTTTGTTTAATACTGAACAGGAACTTACAAG
Source organism: Bombycilla garrulus (assembly GCA_013400315.1). Taxonomy (NCBI): domain Eukaryota; kingdom Metazoa; phylum Chordata; class Aves; order Passeriformes; family Bombycillidae; genus Bombycilla; species Bombycilla garrulus. Next base: position 550,449 of record VXBU01012441.1, on the reverse strand, counting down.
ACAGAGGAGGACAAACTTTTTATAAGGGCCCGCTATGACAGAACAAGAGGTAATGGCTTTTAACTAAAAGACAGTAGATCAAGATTACATATAAGAAATTTTTACAATGAGGGTGGTAAAACACTGGAACAGATTGCCCAGGGGTAGGAGATACCCCATCCTTGGAAATGAACATGTTCAAGCTGGACAGGGCTCTGAGCAACCTGATGCATTTGAAAATGTCCCTCCTTACTGCAGAGGATTTTGGACTAGATGACATTTAAAGGTCCCTTCCAACCCAAACTATTCCAAGTTTGTGGGAAAAGCAATGCACTCCATATCAAGCAGTCAAGTGGTACATCAGTTCAAGTTGTCCTATATGTACCACCACTGTAATCCACCTCTGAGTGACAGTCCCACTTCTGTCACGCTATATAACATACACATGATTCTCAGAAGTTACATTAGTACAGAAAGCATGTTTTTAAAGTTATTTGAATGGATGGAAACAGCAACACTTGTCAATAAAAAGTACTGGGACAGCTACATACTGTGAATGCCCTTTTCAAGCTACCAGATAAAAAAAAGAAGAATTCAAAACTGCTCTGCTAACTAGAAGTTTCTCTTAAAAACCCATACACACTTCTGTTCTAAGGAAACAGAAGAAGCTTCAAAAGAAGCAGACCACCCCTCTTACCTAAGACAGTGAAGTGAGGGTCCAGAAGGAAGCCACCCATTTAGTTCCACTCAGCTGAACAACTGCAGCTTCTCCTAATTCTTCACCACTCTGTAAAACATGGGTAAAGAACCATGCAGGATGGTAATGGAAAGAGTAATCAGCAAAGACTGACTTCCACCCCCTTCCTCAATTCAGCAGTTTGCATAATACAGGGAAGCAGGCTCAACCTATTAAAGTAAGTAAGAAGTAGTTAATGCTTCCTTTAAGAGATTCATTCATAAAAGTATTTGTTAGACAGAACTATGATAATATTTAATTTATAATGTAATTTTGCACCCAGCAAGTTATTTTGTCAATAAGCTCTATCCTTCCTAACCACAGGAAGGTGCAGCTATTCAAAAATAGCAATTTAAAGTACTATTTAGTCAGATGTTACGTTGCCAAACCTGAATACTCGATCTCAACATTATTTGATTTTCATATTCTTCCTATGAGGTTATTTTCCTGAAGAAATGTGTCACCAGCTGCTGTAGTTACTGAAGTGTTGCTTCATTGCAAAATGTTACCTTTAGACTGTATTTGCTGACTTTCTGCTAACCAACCAGGTATGTTACACACATTACTATTCCTATGAACCAGCTTTTTTTCAAATTTTTATTCATGGGCAACACAGCCTTACCAGGCACTGCCTGTTAATACAAGAAGTTAAAGCAGTAAATGTTAAGGTCAAAGTATTTAAGGTGATAAAATTTACTTCAAACATGAAATCTGCTCACTGCTGTTGTCTCTGGGAATCAGTTGTTTAGCATAGCTTATAGAACTTCTGGTGGGGGGAACTTTTTTTTTTTTAGAAAGTAAACAACTTACTTTAGATTTTTTCATTACAGACCCTGATAGCAAATGTGTTACTTTCCTCCTTCCAGGTACAAATCAGAATTTGATTAGTGACAGAAAACCTTTTAACACTGCTTTTCTGAAAAATTTGCAGCTACCTTAAATACTTTAAATACACTGGATACTTTAGAGAAATTGTAAAACACACCTCCTTTGTTTAAAAATCAATATCAATTCATTAATTAGAGTGAAGACTTGGCCTACACTACCAGAAGGGAAGATTGATGCTGGAAATGAGATCTATGCCTACATACTTCATGAATTCTGTTCCCTTTTCCCTCAATTGCATGTTCTATTTTTAAGAATTTGTGGCTTTCATCTTCAGGTGTATGAGTACACTGGTGTGGGGAGGAAGAAAGATTTCCTGCGTTTAAAAGATGAATTCTCTCTGGACATTCAATAAGTAAACTAAAACTAACAGAGGGGGAGAAAAAAAATCTTTCCTGTGCAGCAGAAATTAGGATGATGCATATTTACAAAAACATAAAAACGGAATTAATTCCATGATAAGTGTCATTCCATGTACTATGCTAATTACTATTTGTAGAAAATGTTAGATGTTTAAACATGTTTACCATTAAACATGTCTATAACTTAAAACTCATAGGTATTTCCACCCCCATTACTTATCTGATTAAGCAGAACCTGTGAATTCTGAGAACTAGTGAAGAATATGTCAACAAAGGACATAATCATAATGAAACAAGCACGATTTTATACTGTATGTGCTGGGTCCTGGTGGTACACATGACACTTTATGCCTTCAAAAGGGAAGTTAAATTATATGAAAAAGAACCCAGTTTATTTTCTCAAGTTGATTAAAACAACAGGGAGTGTCAGGGACAATTTTCAGGGGCTCTAACAGGGACTCCAACAGGCTGAGAACAGCCCTAGATGTATACAACATATACACGCAGTTTACAGTTCCATTCACAAAAGAATCATCGTTCCCATTATTTAAAGAGCAGAAGCAATTAAAAAAAAAAAAAGTATCAAACCTACACAACTTTAGAGTTTTGAAGAGGACTTGGACTGAGAAATCTAGGCTTTAAAACACACAGCTGTGAAAAAGTTTCTGCTTTTTCAAGCCTGACTTTCTTTACAAGCCACTTTTTTTTACAAAGCCAAAGAATGATATCCTGAAATAAACATATCAAACATTCATTTTATTATCTAGCTTGGTGCTTTTATTTCTGTATTTTTGGGAGATGCTCAGGACACTCCAATAATGAGAAATAAACCTCTGATAAACAAAATTAACTTCTTAATTCCATCAGGAAAGATGCTACATTGAATAGCAAACACTTAGAGTGGAATGGAAGGTATTTGTAAGAGAGATGAAGCATCTGTAATGCTTCACAGAAATAATTTCAATTAAAAGTATCAGCTCTGTACATGTAAGTAGTGGATTAGCTTTTCTTTCACTATTTTTCTGTACTGAATTGACAGAATGATACTGCACTACAAACTGCATGTTTTAAAAGACAAACACATGATAGTTTTCTCCACATATCCATATCAATTTAGCGATACACATTTCATACTTTCAATTCAACACACTCAATTAAATTGAGTTTTATCATATTTTCAAATTTCTAAAAAGTACCTTCAACTGTTTCCACAATGAAAGCGCATAGCTATATTCAGAGCCAACCTCTAAACCAAGCAGTTTGTGAGAACAGTAAGCCCATTTTCCAACAGTTTTCATTCTTGTCAAGTAGCACACCTCTCAGCATCTCCATCAATTGCCCCTCATCCCCATCATAAATGTCCAACAGCACAGTACAGCTCAGAGCTTGGCCTCTTCCTTAGCAGGGAATTTCTCTAACTGGATGCTATTTGCATGAATTAGGAACTTAATCTTATCTTTTAGACCTCTCCCTTTCAAACCACTCAGCTAGTCAAAAAAAAAA